>CAEFZX010000455.1:2500-62025 GCA_903066825.1 Alfaro cultratus | reverse complement strand
CCTCCGATGTCCAGGACGATTCTCACCTCCAGTTCACAAAGAACAGCAGTCGTGTAGCTCACCAACGTGGTAGCCGAACCTTCTCACTGTCTTAGAACCCGGCGTGCTCTCGCGTGTGTTGCGTCAGTTTTTTCACAACAGTCCAAGTTGTAACTTCTTGAATAAACAAAGGAAAAGTGTCCCACCGCACATAACCAAAGCCCACTACCTTAATAAATGTCCTGGCCGAACACTTGACTGCAGTTGCCTTTCCTTAGCCTGGAAAAGTTTGGGTTTAGCATATGCTAACTGGGAGGAACAACCGAGCAGACTGTCTCCTTCTCCCCCCTCCGACGAACTGAAACTTATTTCCCTCTCCCCTTCCAATCGCGCAACAGTTCAGGGGTCAGTATCCTCAACCAATCAGAAATTAGGAAAATAATTTGGCAATTATTAAATACAGAAATAAAATACAAAATTGTACAAAACAATGGCATTAGACATAGGAATATTACTAGTGTTTGGAAATTGCTCTTAAAACGTTTTTAAACATTTTTACCTTTTTTAAATATTTAACGTTCACATGAATTGAAATGAATGAACCCAAAATATAGCACAGGGCTACACTTTATTGCTCATTTCACTGCATTGTCCATCAGCTTCTCCTGAAACAAATAATAGGATGATGAGACACAGACCAGCGCATCTTCGGGAAACGAAAAAGCAACAGAACAATAGCCGTGTCATGGTTTGGGGTTTAGCAACAGTAGTTGTGAGGTTGGAAGTAGGGATGTCAGCAGTGCAAAGACTTCATATCTGGAATATTCATATTCTTCCCATTCCTGCATGTGTTGCCTCAAGGTCTTCCGCTAAATACGTCCACTCTGGATAAACCGGTGATTATAGGTTGTTGTAAGTGATGGTGCATTGTCTCATCCGTCTGTTTGTCCGGTGGTGGATCTGTCCAGGTTGTGCTCTGCCTTAGACAGAGAGATGCAACTGTACGGAGAAGCAAAGTGTGAAAATGTCTGGATTTTAAAAATAGAGCCAGCTTGGTTGCCACCAACATCTTTTGAGGATATTTCTGGTGGCTGTTTGATGACTTTTGTTGGCAGAACTGGTAGAGTTCTTTTAAAATGTCTGGTTTTCTGGTCCTACGCTCTATTTTTTTAACCGTAGTTGAGGTCAGGACTTTTGGAAAACTTCAGAAAGGTCAACAAAAACCTCAAAAGACATTCCCAAACAGAACAAATTTACCACTGTCTTATATAAACTTTATTAGAGTTGAACACTCTTTTCCAATTGGTCTGAGTATTGGTCAATCCGACGATAGCCAACCAACCAACCAGCCAAGAAATCCTCCAGGTGTGTTGGAACGGGGACACATCTAAACGTTGCAGAACATCTGCTCAGACCTGTGCTCAAGAGAAATGAAGGAGTTCTGTATCCTGGGTCTTATTCTTTTGGTTATGACACACATATGGCCAAAACTGAGGGTTGGATCATAGACAGACCAGTAACTCAACTGCTTCACATTTTGACTTGTGCCTTTCTTTTACCATGATAGACAGTAGCAGGTAGGTCTCCATCTGACCTGGTCTGGAGGTCAGATGGACCTCCATCCTACTCTCCCCTCAGGAACTGATTAAAAAGGTACTTTAACTGCTCCAGTTGCAACTGAGACTGACCCTGTATCTACAGGATGTGATGTAGAACCATCACATCCCAGCCCTTTGCCACTTAGCTATGAACTCCTCACACCCTAAAGATCCCAACAGATCCCTTATTCACTTCTCAAGAAACAAAGTTAAGACCCTCAGGCAGGCATGTCCAAAGTGTGGCCCGGGAACCATTTGTGACCCTTGGAGTAATTTTATGTGGCCCCTGAGGGCAGTTAAAGAATGGTAAAAAGCAAAGGGCTTTTTCAGTAGCAGTTCACAAAATGAAACACGTTTTACAGGCCATTAGACACAGATTGATGTTTTTAGCATTTATCTTTGTTAATTCTGTTTATGTTTTTCACTTACAACTAAAATATGACATTTAAGATTAGAATGTCACATTTTGTTTGTTATTTTTGTATTCTAAATTTTGGCACGGAGTTGTACCCAATTAAAACACCTGTTGATGACCAGATGAATTTGAAGTTGTGGGGGATTATGATTATTCCAGTTTTTTTTCCGTACTTGCTATTGTTGCTCTGCATAATTAGCAGGGGAACATTAAGTTCCAGTCTCCGTTAGGTGCAGCCAATCGGCCCAAACTGGCATTTTGCTCCGACAGAGATGTGAGCTGTGGAACGTAGTTAGGAGCCCGCAATCTGTTGCCAGAGCAATAGCAAGGCTGTGTGGGTGTGAGAGCAGAACAGAGCGAGGGAAGGAAAACTAAACTACCTAAACTTCCACTCTCATAATCAACCTCTCACTCTGAAAGTACAAGCTTCTCCTCGGAATTGCCTGAAATTTCCGTCTCTCCCCAAGCTTCCATCTTCATCCCGGTTTCTGCCACGCTAGGCCTAATGACGCCCCATGTGACAAGCGCCGGTTAACCAGTCGCTGTCGACACTCGCAGGCGCACATACAATAGACTGCCGCTGCGTACAAACTGTACGCACTCTTACATTTCTGGCCAGCAGCTGGCAGCTTTGCCAACTGTGTCCCCCTGAATTGAAGGCGATGGGGGCGGAGGGGAGCAGATGTGACTATTCCGCCTGACAGGTCTGAAGGAAGAAAACAAAAGCCAGCAGGCTGTTGAGGGTTTATGAAAAGGACAGAAGTGGCAAAACAAGTGGCTGACTCCAAGGAATCACACGGATTTATTTTTTGCCTGGCACGGCTGTGGTCGCATTTTTAGCGCATACTGAGCAGGTGGCATTCCATTACCTCAACAATGCCTCGCCGATCCCCTCACTGCCGCCTCTCCTCTTCTCTGCAGGCGTGGCCCCTGCCGTCAAGCCACAGGAGGAACTGCAGTGAGCTGCTTCTTTATACTCTTTGCAGAGGCTTTGTTGGAGAAAACAATGGAATTACCTTTTCTGGGAGCACAGGCGATAGGACAACATAAAGTACTTCTTACTGTGATGTAGAAGGAAAATTGATGGCTTGTTAAGCGCGGGGTGCTTTTGTTTCCCTTTGAGCCACTGACACTTTGTGGAACTTGGAGGGATGCACAGTGATGCAATTCCTGGCAATATTGCTTTGATGCAAGAAGGTCCTAGGTTCAAGTCTCAGCCAGTCTTTCATCCCCCGTTTCATTACTGGGTTTCTTTACGTCCAACAGTCCAAAAAAAAAGAGGATGTTAGGTTGATTGGTCTCCTTTAATTGCCTTTAAGAGTCTTGTTTGTCCTGTGGTTTATGGAATGGTAACATGTACAGGGTGAACCTTCCCTCTCTCCTGATGATCACTGGATAAGCACAACTCCACTCCCAGGCCCTAAAAGCTGCAAACCTTCGAAGTTTCAATTTCTGCCTATTCCAATTGCAAAATTGCTTAAGCCCAGACAGATTTGCTGGAAAGCATGTGTGAAGATTACATTTCAACTCTTGCCAATCTATATTTAAGTCTTTAAGTCTTTAACTTGGCGCCCACATTCATGAATGTGCCCTGATCTATAAAGCATTCCACTGTATCTCTGAATGTATGTTTTTTACGGATGTCTTGAACTTTTGTCCACTTTCAAATTTCAAGTTTCCTGCAGCATGTAGCATGTTGTCTTCAAAAGCATCGACTTCTGTTATTTGACATCACGTCTCACCAGTTTCCCTATCCTTGTCCACCACAATGTGTCACAATGGGAATGATATGTCCCCTTCAACGTTGGCCAGAATAAAACTGAGCTTTGGATCTCTGCAGCTCCCCCAGAACTACCATCCATTTATTGTCTTCTCTGAATAATTCCTTTCCTTTTTGAAAGGTGATTTTGTCTACAACGCAAGTTGCTAAATTCAGCATATTTACAACATTGTACTTCCATTAATATGCGCTGTCCAATTTAAATAAAACGCAAACTGAATTATGCCATTATCAATATATTACTTGAAAATCGTCTCAAAACAACATTATCGTTTATTGCCGTAACCACTGGGAGAATTTATTGTCCAGCAAAATACAAATTCATACTACTTTGTGCTGAATGCTGCCATTAATATCAGAGGCTTATATGCTAAGCCTATGAAATCCTGGATATTATTTAGCTTTAATAGTGCATTTCGCTGAAGTTGGCGTTAATTGAAACAATAAAACAAACCGAGCTTGTGGGAAACTCTGCAGCGCCTTGCAATATTCCCAGTTTGTTATGGAACTCATCCAATACATTACATTTTCACGGCATGTACCAGGAGGCAGAGTGTGCTGTAAAGCTTCATGATCCTCTGTCTTCCCCCGCCACTCATTTACAGCATCGCTGATCACGGATCGGGCTCTACGCCGACGACACGCGACTCGCGCGGCTCCTCGACGGCGCGCAGATAAAGAGGCCTGGGTTTAAATTAAAGATGCGACTGTTTGTGCCTGCTCAGCTTGCGAATATCAAGCCTTCGAATCCAGTGCCGTGGTGTGAGGGCACAAGTTTAGCTGAGCTACAGCGGTTTGTAATGAATTCCCCCCATGAGGCATGACGGCCAATAAACACACTGTACATGTAAATGCTAAATGATCAAGTGAGGGTATCTCTTAGTCCTTGTCATCATCCATCATATCCTGTCACTGCACTGCGTTCTGTGTGTTTTTATAGCGGGGTAACACCAGAGTTTCCTCACCGTTTCATTAATCTTTAGGTGATGGTCTTATCTGCAAGCAGGCTCATTTCCGTTATATGGAGATTAAGGCAGAGTCATTAATCTCTTATCTCATCAGATGCGCTGCGCCGACTGGAATCCAACGCCGCACCGAAGTTGCAGCGACAATCCACAGTGCCATGCATGAGCGAAGACGCTGACACACACGCGTATACTTGGCCGATTAATGGGTAATTTGCATTGTGTATGTGCTAATCTGCAACAAGGCTGTAATTACATCAAGTTGCAATGGCACAGCATAGTTATTAGACTACTCTCTACAAGAGAAAGCTTGAGGGGCTGTCAGCAAATGTAAACGGAAGAAAAATACTGGTTTCTGCAGCAGTTTAAAGGGCCTTTTTTCTCTCATTATAACACAGGCTAACAGCTTATATTGGACTCTCTGAGCAGAATCTGACTGCAGAAGACATACACTACCCAACATCCACCAGCCCATTAATACCACAGCTTTTACAGGCTTCGAGTTTAACTGTGTGTTGCACATGTAGCACCTCTGAATTTCATAGCTTCCAGCTAAGCCATTAGAGTCGCTACAAAGTGCCTTTATTTGCCCTCAGACCATTCGATTAAACATTATTTATCACAAAAGTGTCAGAAAATTAATTTTGATTTATTTTCCTGACTTACTCATATGATATTACGATAGTGACTGGACAACAGAACGTTGATATGGACTCATGAGAGTCAGGGACAGATTATTCAACTGTGTGTAAAGTTTTTTTTTGTGGCATTTATAGGTTGATTAATTTGCTGCTACAGTGTGTATGAAATGTGACGACAGCAAGAAAAAAAGATGTATATATTAAAAAAAAATGAAGTGGCAACGTTAAGTTGTAATTGAAAGTACTAACCCTGTTTGATATTTTACCCTTTTATTGACGCTGCAAATCAGTCAGGATGACCTAAATGTGACTTTTTATGACAAAACTTTTTGACAAAGACAAATCATTTCTAAAAAATAATGAAAATGAATTAAAAATAATTAAAAAATATATAATTGACTGCATAAATATATCAGTAAAATAACAATAAAAAACGCTGATAAATGACTGTTTAATATGCAGGAAGCAAACATCTTAACCATGACTGCACTGGTTTTCACCTCCTCTCTATAAAACACAACACTGACATTTATGCTCACACCTAATTCTGCCACAGTGAGCCCTTAATGTTATCTGAGGTCACCCTGGTTTTCTGTTTTTGCACTATAATAGTTTAGTTCAACCATCTAAATGACAGTTAATGACAGCAGATGCTTTGTGTCCTTACATCTTAAAAGAAAAAGAAAAAGGCTTCCATTAAGACCCCATGGTTTCGCAGGAACAGGTTTTATAACACAGAGACTACATTTGAAGCAATACATCAACTCCTAGCTAAAGGGCCAAACACACACACACACACGAAACGCGCACACAAACAAATGCACACACACCACCTTGTCATAAGCCTTTTTAGAGCTCTAATCTGAAATGAGAACATGCCCTGGGTCACACTGGGGGAATGGAAGTCAAAATACAGAATAAAAAAAAAAGGAGGAAAGATGGAGAGGGGAATGAAATGAAAGAGAAAAGCCAAAGGGGAGAACACGGAGAGATAAAAGGCTGAACCAGCAGAGAGGGAGAGAGAGAGAGAGAGGGGGAGATGGGGTGGAGGGGCAGTGGCAGCCAGAGCAAAGCCGACAGGGACCGTGGATCGCCCTGGAGGGTCAGAGGTGTCAAAGAGTTGTGGTTGGGTGTAATGCCTCACCCTAACCGAAGCAACCCCCTCCACCCACCTTCCCTTTCCCTCCTGTCCCTCCCAGCAGCTATTTAACATAGAAATTGATTTAAACAGAGGGTGAGATCTCCGCTGTGGGACCGGAGGACAGGTGCCTCCAGTCAGCAGAGGAGAAGCTAATGAGAGGTGAACGAACTGAGCGGCGCTAACAAGAACAGCAGAGGGAACGACGAGACGGGGCTGTGGGGGTGGAGGGGAAGAAGTAGGGCGCTGGAACTTTTAAAGTTTGCAGTATTTATCAAAGAGTCGTCGAGTGGCTGGATGATGACGAAGGTGGGGACGGATGTTGGGTAGCAGTCGGCCTCTGACTAAGGACTGTTGCTGTATGACAATCATGACATGCTAACAGCTCGATATCCTGGCAGCAGAGAGAATATTTCATCATAGAAGACAATGTAAGTTTTGCTAATCCATCTTATTTGCTTTTGCTAAACCACTTTCTGGTTGAATGTCTAGAGGGCAAAGAGGGAGTAGGGGATGTGATCATTGTCCATTAGGATTGATGGAAGAGAGAGTGCGAACATTTCTCCTCTCTCTGCTCTTTGGTGTAGCCCTTCAACTAGAGTAAACCAGCAAATATCATGCTATAGCATGTTATATGTGGTATCATGCATTTTCTGTGCCAGTTTAGATTTGTAGTCTTCCCAGACAGGGTTGAAGTTCAGCAACAGCAGCGGAGGAAGGGAACAAAGTCATTCAGTCGGTGATGGTCGCTCTTTCAAATATTGAACAATTAAGGTCGGACTAAGAGGAAGTCTTAAGATGTCGTTCGGCTCAGCACTTTTTTCCCCGCGGTGGGGGACGGTCCCCTACCGTGACCGTATAAAGTGCACACAGTTTTTGGTAAGCTTCATCAAGCTAGCATATTACATACTTACAACACAGCCAAATGTTAGCGACTGGGTAAAATCTGATTCAGTCGTTTACAACTTCAACGGAGTCCATGCCTCCAGGAGGCAATCGTTTCCCAACGGCCTCTGTACGAGACGAAGGTTAGAACAAGGATTTGGTTTTTACCAGGCAATGATCAATTAAGAACAATATACAATAAATCTGTGACCAAACTCTCTAGATTCAGATTAAAACATCAAGAACCTCAAAAGCACTAACTAGGTCTGATTTGCCTCCTTATTTAGTAGTACGAGGTTCCATAAAAAAAAACAACAAAACAGTTAAATCTCAGGTAAGTATCGATGTTAGAATCACTGAACTCTTTTTCTGAACCGTCGGTTCTTTGCCACCATGTACCTGCACACTCGGCGCCGCTGAGGCTGACATTAGAGTCAGCACCGTCAATATTTTTGACAGGTGAGAAGCTGCAGAGGCCCGAGGAGGACGAGCAGGGCCGGCCGGAGCGCCTCTCCTTGTCTGTTCATTAAGGAGAAGCTGGACTTCAGAAAAAGGCCTGCGTCCTCATTGATCCCCTGCCCGTCACTCGAAGGACGGGAGAATTGGACACGCCGAGTTGACTCCCGTACGTGTCCGTTTGTGAATATCAACGGGATTAGTGAAAGGTCTGGCTGTCAGGAGAAGTCAGACCGGAACCTGCGCCGAAAAACGGGCCGGGTTGCTCTTCAGCAGTAATCTCACATTTTGATAAATGTTACTTAGGAAACACGACAGGTATGGCATTTTCTGGTTGGGCTTTCTAAGATCAAAAATCCTCCCCCAACCTCCCTGAATCTGATGCGTTTATGCGTTTAGACTGTTTGGTTGCATCTTCAGACAACCCAAGATGGTCACACACGTTACATACACGCTCCAAAGTGTCCAGTCTTGCACTGCAGCCTCTTGTTCATACTCCATGGCAACCGTTTCAAAATGAAGATTCATCCACTTTATATAGTTGGCCTAGTTTGTGTGCCGCAGCCCCCGCTGAGCACTGCCATCCAGGATGACGACTGGGCCCTTTGCAGACTACACTGAGAAGGTGTGTGTGTGTGTACGTCTGGTGGCGTGAGGGGGAAGCGGGAGGGGGGGGAGTGGTGCAAAATCCCAATGCAAATGCCAACATTTAGTCTTAAAAGTTACGTGTTCTACTTTACGAAGCTTTCAAGAGACCCACATAAGAATTCAAAGAGGCCTGATTTTAAGCTCTGGAGTGCTGGAGCTGCAGACTTCAACTGTAGACGAGGAAACAACTGAACATGCTGCATTGCTCTAGTGAAACAGAAAAATGGTGGTCCTTTTCTTTCCCAAAGCCCCCAAGTCACTCTATATATAGAGATACGGTTTAACTTCTCCTGAAAAGTGACTCGGATAATAACAGTTGTCCAATATAATTGTTCCATTATGAGTGATGAGAGACAATGACACCCGATGTGTTACTTATGCACAGGATGCTTGGTCTCTACGTGGAGAAGCAGTTTGAAGCTTCATTGCCTCATTAACAGCTGGTCTCCATATCATGCAGAGCAGCTTGGACTGTGGGAATCACCTACTGGGATAAATCCATCCTCCTGTCTCTTCTCTGGGCCTTTTCTCCTTCAAAGAAACTTTCCAAAGAATCTGATCTGTTTCTGACTCATTTTGCTGCTTGTGGCTCAATGTTGGCACGTAACCGTAACCGAGAGAATCCGGTTAAAGGATTTTCAAAATAAAAGATCCTCCAGACTCAAATAATACATAAAACGGAAATATTTAATTATTTCTTGCGCGGCCCGGTACCAATTGGTCCGCGGCCCGGGGGTTGGGAACCACTGCCTTAAGGGACTACAGGAAAACTGAGAAAGGATGAATATACTGCTGTTGAGCTTGGCTAAATATTAATTTAGTGCATATTTTCTTTGCAATTTTATGTTTTTGTACTGTAGTACTGATTTCACAATTTCTTTGCACATAACAGCTCAAAAAGCTGGAATAGGTTGTAAGAGTCAGTTAGCATAAAACGTTAGCAGATGTAAAATATTACACCCTAAACAACGGGGATCAAGCACATTTTTATTTCAGGCAGACACTTTTTAAAAACAAAATGAAAATCAGTTATTTATGTTGCTGTGACAGAAGAGGCCATCTTAGTCAGATTTAGGTCTGGACTTTTACTAGACCATTCCAATTAGCATGTATTGTGTGTTGCATACCTTATTGCAATCTCTCTCTTTTTTTTTTTTTTTACCTCAAATAGGTAAAAGACCTGAGGATGGGATAATTTGGGGATGTTAATTTTAGAATATTGAGCATAATTTGGATTAGTACTGGACTTTGACTTGGCCATTCTACCGCATGAATAATCATCTTTATTGTCCACAGATATGGAAATTTGCCTTTGGCTTTATATTGCGAGTTAAAAATTCTCACAATACACAAAAAAAAATTAAAAATTACAAAGTCAATCTTTCAAGCCTTCAGGTAAAACTTCACATCTGGTCAAGTTATTACACTTGTTCACTTGTACACACGTTCTATATTCTCCCAGCATCCTTTGCTTTGTGCTGACATTTTAAACTTCGTCATCCTCTCCGACTTTTGTGCTGTGCTCCTTGGTCTCCATTTATTCTCTGATGTTCTCGAACAAACCTCTGAAATCAAACTGAAGAATACTCCTCCTGTAGAGGTCTGTATCACAAATAATCCAAAGCCTCTGACTGAAGTAAACAGCTGGATTAATGATTCGACTCCTGAAAGCTGCTTCAGAGAACCTTTATTTAGGTACATCAGAGTAAAGGGGGATTACCAAACACAAAGCACTTTTGAGAGTTTTATTTGTAAAAGTATACAATTTTCACTCCTCTTAGTTTTACACTTTGTGTTTATTACATAAAATACAGACATTTGCAGCTGGAATAAAAAAAAAAAAATGTATGAATGCTATCCTAAATTGCAGGTTTGGATCTTGGCAGCATATTATGACATGAAAGTAAAATAACCGTATTTTTATTTATTAGAATTCACAATTAATAAAGCCGCTGACCTCCACCTTGTATCTTTACTAGCATTTTCTTTCCCCCATACCTGGTGTAAACAGTGCACACACACACAGACACACACACAGTATTTATTAATAGAATCCATCCATATAAATCTTCAGAGGTTTTCCTGCAGTTCCCCTGGACCATCAAGGACACCAGGCATGAGGCGGGCATACATTAAGCCCCCCTCCTACCTCCAGATTACCACCCGTCCTGCTGCGTCTGGAAGAGAGCTTCGCTGTCACCTTTTTTTCTTCTTTTGTTTTTTATTTAACAGGCGTCAGCATGCGATGTTCTTCTGATGGTGTGAATCCGTCAAGGCCAGGGGGAAGCGATCCAGCTGTCCGCTCTGCATTTTAACACATCCCACCCTCGGCGAGGCGCCGCCGACCCGTCGGACGTGGGCAGAGAGGAAAAGCGACGGATCCGCGGCCCGGCTCATATTCAAAAGTCTACCTTTCATCGATCGGCACCCCCGGTAACGTTTACTTTCCTCTCCGCCCTTATGCTTCCTGACAGTTTGTCGATTCCCAAACGAGACTGCTTCCACACCATCACTTATCTGGCATTAGATTATAGGAGACGCGGGGATCATTACTCCAGACGTAATAGCGCATAAAGACTGAAAAATGGTGTGTTTTGGATATGGCTCCGTTGACATTTCATCTCCAGTGATTTAAAAAAAAAATTTTTTCCCTTCTCTCCCAGTCCTGATGTCTAACGTTCAGCAGAGGCTTTTTCCAATATGCCGAAAGGAGCTAATGCTGCCTCTGACCAGCGGATCAGCGCCGGGAAATTTGTTTTTAATACAGGAAAGTAGAGTTTTGACCTCTGAGTGTAACTCGGCACCACAGGCTGCTGTAATGTCATCAGTGATAATGGCTGAAAACGGCAGATCGAATCAACAGAAACATGATGGAAGGATGGATGGATGAGAGGAGGATGTTGGTGATGACTGTCTTTGTTTCCCCTCCCCATCCTCCCTTTTCCTCCCGCTCCACGGCTCAGTCGTCTCGCTGAATTCTAACGATCTGGATGTGAAAGTGCTGAGAACAGGACAGCGTCTGGATGCGAAACGTGCTTCTGCGTTGGCGTGGGACATCTCCGGATTCACGCGCTCCCTGTCTCAAACTGCCGAGTATCATTTCCTGCAACGACGAGGCATGAAATTTTTTAAAACGATTCCCTAATAAACAAAAAAAATTTATTCGAAGTGAGTGTGAATATGTGCCTGAGTCAACGCCAAAAGGAAGCGTTTCAGGTCGGATACAGGGGGGTTAATGAAAATTAAAAACAATTTCACGGCGTTCTATATAAAGGAGCGCTCATTTTCTGCTACATTAGGCGCCAGAGGAGGGGAAATGTGAACGGAAGAATTCGAAAGTCTTCGAAGATAAGAAAATCATTACACTAATTCACCAGTACGACTCAACAGTTCACAGAAGGTTCTTTGTGTTTCTGAGGGACAGCTTCTGCCTTTGCCCCCGACTCGGCGGCCATCTTTGCGCTCTTCCCTCCCCGTCGGGATGCCCCTTTGTTTCATCTGACCACCTTCTTCACGGCGACCTGCTCCACTTTCTCTGCTGAAAAGGAAAAAAATGAAATAAAAACAGGCGATTTAGAGATGGGAGATACGAGATGCCAAGAAAAACAACTTCTTTATAAGCTGCATTAATTAGAGGCGTTTTTCCTGCCAACCTGCACAGCTTTTCTACAGTAGCTAAGCAACATTTTTCTTAAGCAAGTTGTGATTATAAGCAGGTCTTTGGAACTTTGAATAAACCACATTACTTTTTCAATTAACAGTAAATGTGTTCGTGATTCTTGGCTTTCGGAATGGCAGAGAGACGGCGTGCAAAACGCCAGACGTTGTCTAGTAAATCAAGGCTGTTGGACATATAAAACGCATGACGGCTAACCCACCTGTTATGATTTATTAACAACAAATAGTTTTCTTAAAACATTAACCTTGAAGTCTCATTGTTTTTCAAAGCAGTCGCTCCAACAGTATTTGGAGCTACATCTCTGAGACAGGAAGACATCTACTGTTGATGTAACACGTCAATTCAAGGCACTTTACAAAAAAGTTGTTAATTTGATCCAGTCTTACATTTTCTAGTTGATTCTAGTTGTAAAGCAGTGAACAGAGTCCAGCGCATAAATTTGTTCCAAGTTTTTAATCTAATGAAAGCCAGCAGACTGCACTCGGTCGCTGAATCTGCAGCAATCCCCTCATAACAAGTGTGAATGTAGCGACAGTAGCCATGTTACTATCATTTTCTGTGCATTTTGAAATATTGCATTAGAAAAGTATGATGGAAATGGCAAAATCCAAAATAACTTCCTCAATTTTGTAAAAAAGGTTTTTACGCTCGCTGAAAGTGGGTTTTTGTTTTCTGAAAATGTTAATGAACTAAAAGGGGAGGATGGAAACACATTTGTCGAATAAGTTTTGACGTAGCAAATTTTCCCATCCACTGGTGGGTCTGCACCATGCACCTCTAGCATGTAGGAGAGGACTCCATTTTTCTGCTAGCTTGCAACCTCTACTTCCTGTTATTAGTCATAAGTAGTGTCTACTCTGGGCAAAATTGCATTTTGCATAACCTGTTAGCTCAAAATCCTTATGACAGTTGGATGAAAACATAGTTACTGTAAAGGAAAAACTCCCCTTTAACAGGAAGAAACCTCCAGAAAAAGCAATACCGGGCTCAGTGTGAGCGTCGTCCTGCTAAGACTGAATGTGGGTTTGCGAATACAAAGCGTCCACTTGCACTAAAAAGAAAGCCAGATGAACTGATCCAGCGGTACTTTCTATGTTTGAGGAAGTTAATGGCAACCTGGTTAATATCAATAACAGCAACTTATTTATTCTCACAGTCTGAGCCAAGTCATTGTCAGACTGTAGGTCAACATTTTAATTTCTTTTCAAAGTGTATTTGATTCTACACTTAGCATTAGCTTCAGGTGACCATTCAACATGTTAGAAACAAACTACAAACATTTAAGTGCTTAGACTGCGTCCTCAGATGAAGGTATCAATAGCCTTGTTACTGTGATGCTGTGATGAGTAGGACATTGAACAACTATAAGAAGAAAAGTGAGACTAGGCTTTCTCCATTAATTTCTACTAGGATTTAATGCAAAGTAAAATATTCTGGTGAGACGTTTGTTGGGAAAAAAAATGGAATTGATAAAGTGAGCAGAATAGATAAAAAATTTCAAGTATCCTCCCCACACACAATTTCATGTTTTGACAGAGCCATTGGCTACAGTGGAATATAACTGGTAGTATGCTAGGCTGGCGAAGGGCATTAATTTCTTTTTTTTTTTTCTGTCATATGTCTCATATCGGCCATTTTTGACAGAAATCATAACAATCCTGAGTTACAAGCCCAAAAAGCAACCAAAAGCAAACACTGTAAAAACGATTCCATATACCCTTAAAGAAAACAAAAAAACAAAGGCATTCAATAACAAATCAAACTGTGAACACTGCTGCTGCTGTCTCATCTTTTCGCTCCGTTCAAGGTCCAGTCTGGACATCATGAGAAATCCCATTCCCTTTCTGGACCCCGAGTTCCCCCCGTTCCTCCGTTCTCCTTGCGTCGCCGAGCCTACAGCTCCCACTCCTCTCATTAGTCACCTCCCCTCATGCCGTGGCGACGCCGGCGTCGTGCTGCCCCCGCCTCGCTCAGGCTGGCTGAGGGGAGGAGAGCGCCCCAGCCACACACCGATTCACAGCCACTGTCAGAAGCAAGGCCACTTCCAGAAAGCTGGGCAATCATCGGAATCAGCCGAGCTTTGAAATGCTGTGAACATGGGAGATGTGGAGTAACGTTACAGTGGCTAAAAAGCCCGCAGGCGTCGGGAGCACACTCTTTTACACGAGTCTTTAGGGGAAATGGAGATGTTAAAGGACTGCACTGGAGGTTCTGAATTATTTAAAACCTTAAATTGCAAATATTATGCTTTAGAGTTTTAGATGGGCGACAGAAATGGGGGTTTATGGACCCATAAGGCTGAATTTGCTATTTTAGTTGAGTGAGACATAATAGAAAGCTAATTCCTCCACAGGATGAATAGTAGATATGACTGATTTTGTCATGTTTCAACTGAGGGTGATGCCTTTACTGCATCGTTTATCATTCATTGTAAAAAAAAAAATTTCTCAATGTGTGAAGAAGTTTGACTACTTGTTGCCATTAACTTTAGATACTGTTAAAAACTGAAATGTTAGTCTTACCATTTTCTGCCATGAAAAAGTGGGGTATAATGTCACAAAAAATTGGCTGATGAACACAAATCCCTATTTTTTTTTTTACTTTAAAAACAAAAAAACCCACATGCATTATTTCACTTAATGTTTCACAACAATGCAATTTATTTGACTGTCATGTAAAGTCCCCCCACCCCCCTAAAAAAATAGATTGAAGATTGTGGTTGTTGTGTGACAAAGTGGTATAAATAAATCTGAAGGCCTGTGAATATATTTACATGGCAGTCAAGTTCTTGAGTGGGACCAGTGGAAATGGTGAGGCTAAACATGCTAGCACGCGCTAAAACTTCAAAAAGGCTAGTCTCAACCCTAACCCTTCACATACTCCGAATGATATGGTGTTTATTTTATTAAAAACAGAAAAAAAAGGTTTCTAGTTTATCTACATTTACTTTAGATTTGTAGTACCTACAGCCACATCTTTTCAGCTACGTTTGCTCAAAAGTACACGTTGGTACTCTAACAGCAGGACAACGTGACCTATGACCTATTCTTTTTTTCTGAATGATGCTAATGATATTGTTGTGGGCATTTTTTATAACTCAGTGTTTAAATGCATCATTCTCAGGACACTCTTGTACAACAGACATTTGATCTCAAGTTGTTTAATCCTGGTTAAATAAAGCTTGAATGAATGAATGAATGAATGAATGAATGAATGAATGAATGAATGAATGAATGCAGAGCAAAAACTACAAAAAAAGAAAATCTACACCATAAAATGTAAAAATTGTAGCCCTGTCTCATAATATTGCAATAAACATTTGTTTCGTTATGATTTACATATCCCTATACTTACAAACATCTGACTATTTTGCTCTTTTCAATAAAAACTTCCATCTTTGTGCTATTGATACATTTAAAAAACATGCATATACAAATACATATATATATATTTAACTAACAGCATGCAGCAGCAGCAGCAGACTAACCTGGGGGCTCTTTGGTCTCCAACAGTCCGTCTCTCTGGATGCTCGGTGACCAGTAGCCATCCCTGAAGGAAGGACAAAGCGCTAATCAGTACCTCGTCTAAAAACGCTGGGAGAGAAATAAAAACTTGATACGTATCATGCAATGTCTACAGGAAAAAATAAAATCATGCAACTCACTTCTCTTTTTTTTTTTGTTAAAGTTATCTCTACAGGTGAAACATTGTCAAAAAGTCCTACAGTAAACAACCTTTACACAGCAAAGAAAAAGTAAACAGCAGAAGATCTGGACACAGATTTGGCTCTGTTCATTTTTAACACTACCCTGACATATTTTGATAGAAAAAATAAACAAATTATTTTTGTCCATTAAAAAAAAGTGTATGATGTTGGAAGTTACTTTTTTTTCCTCCTCTTTACTTTTGAACTGAATTTTTTTTGTACTCATGATTGTAAGAATATATATATATATATTTTTATGTCAAAAGGTTTATGTCAAAGGATAAAACACACTAAGAAATTAATAATTAAACATTTAGGGTTAGGTTACCTTTACAGTGGAGTTGTCTAGGTTATAAGCATCCTCTCCATTGCACTGCCATTACTCTCTACTAAAGTAGCCATCGCGCCAGCATCGTTCATGACAACGAGGCCTAGACCTGAATGGTGGTTTGAATTCAGTTAATTTTCAAGCGGCTATAAAAGCAAATTCTCATTGACGATTACGACCACAGGTATAAGGATTGAAAAAGTCTTATACATACCCAGGCATTCAATGCTTTAGAACTCTATACACATTAGGAAGCTATCCAGGTTATTTTAGAGGTCTTACCTCTGGCTCCTTTTTAAAAAGTATAGAAAGAGAGAGAGAGAATAAGTTGTGCTCTTTTGATAATCAGTCAAGACATCATTTAGTACGGTTAAAGCCTCCAGACGTCAATACATTCATTTAGATTTAAAAAGCGCTTTTGAAGAAGGAAACAAAAGGGGAAAACCAGCTACATCTGACCGCTCGTTTAAAACCATGTTGTTGTTTTTTAACAGGACAGGAGACAAATAAAGCCAGTTAAGGTTTCATAAAAAACAAAAAACTAAGCTTTATTGACAAACTGCTGCAAAAAACATCTTTTGGACAGATTTAGTAACCTATTTAGCCAAGCTTACACATGGAGCATAATGCATTTTTAATGGAGAGGGTACAGATACTAGTGGCAGAGTAAGTACAATTAGGATATTTTTAAAATATGTACAAGAGTTCGGACTGAGCTGCAGGATCCCTTCTCTACAGGAAGAGAAGACCCATGTGGAGATTTTTGTCCCAATCCTTCTTTTTTTTTTCTTCTTCCTTTTTTTTGGACTTTGTGCATGCAGTTTGTATAGAATCAAATCACAATGAAGACCTGAACTGTGTTTAAATGACCATTTACCAGCCAGATTCTCATTAAAAACAATTATTTTATTTTTCTTTTTTAGATAAAAAAAAAAAAAAATGAGGATATGAGGACAGTCCATCTCAACAGTGTCTATTAGGGCTATATTTCAAAACTCTACGCACAATAACAAATATTGCTGCCTAAGGCTAATTGAACAATTGTTTTAGAACTATTTAAAAACAAACCATTATAGAGAATGAATTGCACCGATTCCATTAACTTTGCTTTAGCCTTAAACTTAATTTAGGATTTTTTTTTTCTTTTTTTTGGTTTTGGTTTAGATATTACAGGATTTAAAAGAAAGAAGGGTTGAAAGGTCATTTAATAATGGGCTATATTAACAGAATTTTGAAATGTAGCCTAAGTGGGAATCTGCAACTGACCCTTAACAGGTGCTTTATATTTAAAACAATTAAAACTGATTCTTTAGACAATTAGTTCTTGAGCCACTAATTCTACGAGAACTAACTATTCCCAAACATTGAGAAACAGAAACAATGCAAAAAAGCCAAAGAGGGGGGAGAAAAAATATACAGCAGGAAGGGGGAAAAAAAAGAAAGAAAAAAAGAAAGAAAGAAAATAATCAAAATGGAAGCTTCACAAGGTGCCCACGAATCCTCTCTGACCAATCGAAAAGCCACTTTGGTTGGCTGGACAGGAAGTATGACAAAAAGAGGGTGGAGAGTAGGGGATGGGGTGGTGTTTGTGGTCAAATCTGGAAAAAACAGTTCCAATTTCCAGTTCCCAATTGGCTCTGTCGGGTAGAAGTCCAGTGAAAGGGGGAAACCAAAAACAAAAACAAAGAAAAACAAAAATAAAAATAAAAAGACCGACCCAAAGACAAACGGACAATTACTTTTGTCAGGCTTGTTAAAGCGAGAGCTGCCGTGGTAACGGGCGATTTATCGGGGCAACACTAAGGATGGAGAGGGTCCGTTTCACTTCAGTACTGTCGGTAGGGGTGCTCCCTGTAAGCCGTGCTGCCGCCTCTAGAGGGGGGAGGCGCTTTCCCTGGAGCCGTCCGCTGGGTGCCGTTCCAGTCGTCCTGGGCTGGACAGGAAGTAAACGGAAAATAAAAGTCAACATCAAATGGTTCAAACTCACAAATGTCCCTTTAACACAGACGTGGCTCCACTCTACACAGCTACAAGGGGTTTCTACTAGCAATGGCTGCATGGTAACAGTTACTTTTTAGGAATCCAAGAGTGCAATGTTGGCCATAAAACATCAGAAGACTCTTGGTCAGTGGTTGGTAGTGGGTGGAGTCACTGTGGGCGATGCAACCAGTGAGTGATTCCCAAACAATTTCCAAAAACTAACTAACTGAGCAGATTTGGAGTTTTTTAGCAGACTGAGCAGAACACCAGACATTCATAACCCGTGCATGGTTCGTTATTGGGTTTTTCTATTTCAAAACAAAATCACAAAAAGGAAATAAGAGTTTTGTTTATATTCTTTTCTGTTTTTAAAACCTAAATGAAAAAATGTCCATCCATAGTTCAGCTATCTAAATCCAGCTGTGCTGTTTTAATATGTAGCGATATTGGAAATGGTGCAAGCACAAGAAGAGTTTGTTCATGGTAAGATCATCAGATTTCAAAGATTCAACGACAAAGTCTCTAAATAAGACACACATATCAGTGGTGAGATTTGGGCCATTTCTAAAGTGCTAAGTGAATATGTAGCAAGCCCAGTTTGTGCCATAATTTCCAGTTCCAAAAGGTGCACTAACAAAACCTTAAGCTAGTCTTTGCTTGAACCATTTAAATATACATAAAGGGTAGTCTTTTTTTGCAATATGTGCACTAATTTAGCTTAAGACAAAAAAACAAAAGAACTACCTAATTTGTTTTTGTCATGTTTTAGTTTGAAATGGGGGAAGAAAAAAGAAACAAAAAAGAAGAATGAACCATACACGGATTCTCCATGTCAACCTTTGTGTTGCGTTTGTCATTGCGCTACTTTTCAGATTCTGGTGGTCACTCACAACAGCAACTTCACTAACCAAAGCTGCTTGGTGGTCAACAGTAATGAAAAACCACCTGAACTGGGTGGAGTAAAGCCAAGTTGAGAAGGGCCAGAACAGAAAGAAAACCCACCACCAAGTCAAGATTTACAGCATCAAATTTGTCCCACAAGAATTTTAGGTAAAGTTCAGAAGGAAGTTATGGAAGATTTTTGATATAATGGGCAAATTTTCAAAGTGAAGTATTCAAACATTAACTGGAAAGAGGGCAAGGAATCCAGGAAAAGAGAAATGGATTGATGGATGGTTTCTTCTTTTATACTAATCCAGTCAAGAAAAATAGACACAAAATTTCAACCTGACACCAGACATTATTCACCATGATCCAAGCAACAAGTCACCCACATATACAGCATTTTGTAAAAGTTTTCATACCCCAGGGGCTTTGCCACATTTCCTCATGTTCTATATCCAGATACAAAGTAAACTAGAGTTAGAAGCTGCTGTGTTCACATGAGTATGGCAGAAATCAAACAACATGATTTAGGATCTGAATTCTAGTATACCACATTTCAGATTTCCATTTCTTAAAAACAAAACTGAGGATTTTCTTCCTACACTACTAGCACTACTGTTATGGTCTATTGCATAAATCCGAAATGAAATACATTCAGGTTTATACCAATGCTCTGCACCAACTTAGATTTTTTCACTGGAACTAAATGACTAAAGCGATCTCAGCTCATAGAAGTCGGCTCTTACCGTATGACTCGTATGACTCGGTCGTCTCTCCGTGTCCGTAGTCGTAATATTCTGGTTCTCTGGTAGTTGCAAAAAGAGAAGTGAAACATTTGAGAAATGAATGTTTAATCTCTGCATAACATCACTAGCTGCTGACTGCAATAACCAGGGAGATGGTATTTGTCTTTTACAAATGAGCTCTAATCTCAGTGCTCCATTAGACAACATCTGAACTCAATCAGATCTTCCTAAATTCCACATGAAGAACTGAAACTGTAGTTCTGATGGTTCCCGGTGTGATGCAGAGCGAACGTGGTTGATGTGAAAAGCAAGTGAAAACCAGAGAGTCATCTGATTCACTTACGCCTGCGGCTGGCTGTAATAGCTGTCGTAAGACTCATAGGCTGTGTCTGTGTAGCTCTCGTCGTAACCCTGGAGACCAGAAAAAACAGAGAGAGACTTAAGGGGGGCTTGTTCACCGATCCTGAGTGTCAAGATGTCCCCTAGAAAACATCCTGACAGTAAAGATGACACGATCCCTTATGCTCACATCTAGAACTGCTCACTAGCACGCTGTTGACTTAAAGCCAGCTATTGGAAAAAAATTAAGAGTTGAAGGATTAGAAACAACTTACGTATTCATCGTAGTTCTCTCCGCCGCCTGTGTGCTGGTGAGCAGGGGGCTGTGCCATCCTCTGAGGTGGGCCGCCAGCCGGGGGTCTGGCGCGTGGTGCCACAGCCCCTCTGGCGGGGGCAGCGGGAGGTCCTCCTCTGCCTGTGGGGGCGCCCCTCACTGCTCCGCCCCTGGCTGGGCCTCCTCGAGTCACACCTCCTCTGGCCGCAGCACCGTGAGGAGGCATCCCCCGCCCCCTGGAGGGAAACGAGGGCAGAGTGAACACACATAGCTTTCTGCATGAGGGGAGAGCAACGGTTCAATCCAGCCAACATGTCACTCGGTTATCTGTTTAGGACCTTTTAAACTGACTACTTCATTTATTTTCTTCATAGAGAAAGCACATTATATAAAGTAGCATTATTGTTCACATGGTTTTGATTTTTAAACGTCGGGGTAGCAGGATACAGATTAAAATCACAAATATCATAACTTCACATCAAATTTGCAATATTAAGCGTTTTAAAGCATTGTGTGTGGAGGAAGGAACTAGTAGCTAATTTGCTACTGTTAGCCACAGGTAAAATTAGCATACAAGCTAACATTAGCATTTACCATATTTCAGCTTTTATATTGGTGTATATATTGCAATCACAATCATAATTTTAACTTTGCAAGAGAATGCCGTTTAGAGCACTATACATGGAGCAAGTTATTATTAGCCAACTTGCTACTGTTAGCCACTAAAACAAAAATTAGCATTTTAGCAAATTTGTTTTTGCATCATGAACAGAGTATATTGCAATCAAAATAATCAACATTTTTACCATGCTATCTTTTCAATATTGAGCTGCTTAACCCTCTCCAGGATGTTGCAGATTTGCAACAGCTAAATATCAGATTTGTTCCTGCAACTAGAACTTAATTTGAGCCTGAGAGGGTTAAAGCATATATGGAGCAAGTCATTGTTACCCACTGTTAGTTTAAATGCTAATTTAAACTAACATTAGATTTAAAGTTTTTATGTTGTTTTTTATGGTGAGAGTGTATTACAGTATATACTGATTATATTACAATAACAATCAACTTTTAATGTTACCTTTCCAATGGAAAACTGTTTAAAGCTTTATACAGAGAGCAAATCCCTTACTAGTTAACATGCTACTGATAGCCACTACAGTAAAATTAGCATTTAAGCTAACATTGGCATTTCAGTGGATTTTAGCTTTAATATTGAGTTTTTCATAGTGAATGGAGTATATTACTATATATATACTGAGTATATTACATCCCCAGCAATCATAGCTTTATCATGTTAGCTTTGCAACAGCTAAAGAGATGAGGGAAAATGCTGCTGTACATATGCCCTGAACCTTATAATGAGTGTGTAAACAGGGCTGCCCCTCTACCTGTGTGCTCCAGCAGGGGGGACACCACGGCCCCTGACAGGCATGCCCCCTCGGCCTCTGCCTCCGTGCTCCTGGCCCCCGTTCAGGTAGCTCATCTCCATGAACTGGCCCTGGCAGATATCATCCATCATATCCTGCAATAACACACACACAGCAGAAAAACACAGAAAGAAACCGTTAGACGCATCAGTACCACACGTTGGAATGTGACTGTGCAAAAGTCTGGAGGAGGGGAGAAAGGGGACTTAAAACAAAACAAGGGGAAAAAAAGAGGATATACAAGAGCTTAGAGCAAGTGGGGAAAAAAAAGCCTCTGTGCCAGTGACTCAGACTGTTAAGGAGAGGAAGAACAGGGAGGTGGGGTGGGCTGGAAAGCTTCCATCCACACTCCATTCCTTCATTCCATCATGCAGAAAATGTAAATCTCATCTCTCTACACAGCCTTGACAAGTCTTGTGTGACTGCATCAGCAGCTACCTTATTTTATCTGCAAAACAATAAGTTGGGCTGAATTAGTGAAGCGCCGTGCCTGAGCAGAGCAAATCCAGCGATACGAGCTGCTGGGTTTTTTTCCCCTCTCTCTCTGTGACACAATCAATTCTTGTTCATTCATCAACCCCAATGCAGCCTTGTTAAAGACAAATCTGTAGACATGTAGCGCTGTGGACGGGAACACTGCGGCAGTGATCTGCTGTGGCATTTACAGCAGTAAAATATGAGGCTGCACAGATGCTAGAAGGATGTCAAATCCTCGGAATACCTGAACACAAATAATGGAAGTAAAGGACCAATTTTCTCCAACAATACAGCGTCACGTTTTCTATAACCGTTTTCTCAAACTCCAGCTTTGTTCCACATGACAGCCAGACAGATTACAGGCTTTAATTGTTGTGACAGGTGCTGCAGGGGACAGGTCTTTACATGACAGCAATACTAACGCTGCAACTAGTTCTCTCGCTTATTCATCTTGGTTCTCTTCAGAATGAGTCTGTTGTGGCACCGTACACAATAAGAGCCACCTTGTACAACGATGGGGGCCAGTCGGCCCGACTCGCCCTCGTTGGATTGTTACGATCCAGAGCCGAGCCCGACATGCAGACCCTCCCTGGCTCGACTGTAGCAGATAGAAACCAATAAAGCTGGTGTCAGCTCTGTGTGTGTCTGAGATGGACATTTTCAGGCAGGGACTTTGTTGAACGTGCAGTGATGGACAGACATGCGGGCACCGTGCTGACACACCGAATGCAGCCCCAGTTCCTCCTTTTGAAGCAGATTGCTTCACGTGTCTGGACTGTGCCGTGGATTGTGTTTGCTCAAGGTAAACACCCACTCCATTTCCCCCAGCCTGTCTTTTCTGGGCTCCCACCTAGAGCTCTTTCCATCTATAATGCAGCAAGTCGCCCTGGTAAGGCGCTGAAGCCCTGTATGAATCAGGTTTGCATGCAAACAGCTTTCGGATTCCAGTGATCAGAAAAGATGAGGTGGAATCTGAATAAAAACACATTTTGAGAAAAAAAAAAAAAAAAAAAAAAAAAACTTGCCATTTTTAGCTTTTAGAGAAATAAAAAATAATTTAACACTAATGTACTGAGTAGCCATACTGGTATGAGGCAGGGACCAATATGGGATTCTCACTGTATGATTATGTTGAGTAAAAATACCACCATTTCATATTATAAAAGAAAACTTATATAACTCAATTGCTTTTAGTTCTATTACAGAATCAGCAATTATTCTTACTCTGCTGATTATGAAAAACAAAAAGGGCTGAATTTCCACATTTATAGCAACTGAAAATATTCGCCATCAGCTGAAGAATTACACTCTTCTTCCAGCCTATTAACAGGCAGTGCAAAGAGGCAGCAGGTGGGGGAGGGGCAGTATGCTGTAAAAATAGAAATAAAAACCTTCAGCCATTCTGCAATCTTCTCTGGCCTGTGATTAAACATGACACCTGCAGATTTCTGAAACTCATATTTTTAAGACCTTTTTAATGCCACCTTGAATCAAATTTATGACTGAAAAAAACCTATAAATGTAGGGGATGTTTTGGGGGGACTCTTGCTGCATTATAATCAAGCATAGCAGAAACTAAGAACCCAGCTTTGTGCCCATGATGAAGCCAAAAAAGCTTGCTAGCTAGCTACCTAGCAAGGATGTATTAGCAGCTAGTCACTGGTAGCCTGAACCACCTCGAGTGACAGGATGCATTCAAGATGTTTGCCTGTGAATCAAACGTTTGCCTGCCAGAAAAGCCCCATGAGAAAAACAAAAAACTATATAGAATATTCTAGATTAAATCGTCATGCAACAACAAAATTTAAGACTTGTGACTGACATATTTAAGGCCAACTGGATTTTTATGAATTCAATATTAAGACCTTAATTTTAGACAAGTTTAAGACTTTAAGGGATCTGCAGATAAAAAATACCTTTAACAGTAGAAGCGGTGTTAGAGCTGAGCAAAATACTGAACTGCAACACCATCGTGTCCAAAAACAAAAATTACATATTATTATTATTATGCAATTTTATTATTATTTATCAAGTGTGACACAATTAAGCTCTGAAAGGCAATTCTATCTGCAGCCAGTTGGATGAACTAACTTGGCTTGATGGCCATAACTTATACAGGAGTTGGAGGCCAGGATGCTGGAGCTCCTTAGGGACACTGAGATAGTGGCAAAAAGTGAGGAAAATGTGGGTTAATCACATCTGGTTATATTGCAACCACAACATTTTGTATGCATTAGCAGATTCTTAATTTCTAAAACCTCAAAACTGTAATCACTTTGGCCATATGCATCGTATTTCAATGTCAATCTGGTCAGACATGTTGACTTCTTGATCTTTTTTTTGTGTCCATTTTCTACCAAATAATTGTATATGCTGCAGTGAAAAAAAAACAGTCCTGTTGATTGATGAGCCCAGGATGGTTACCAGTGCTAGCTTTTTAATACAGTATTTCTACAGGTTAATCCTTTAATGTCAAAACCACACAAATAGCAAGAGTGGCTTTCCTCCGCTGAATGAAGTAGTAACTCTGCACCTCCAATATGTTTCTGAGCTACTCCACTTTTCCTCCCCTTAGAAAGACAAATTCTGGGATTTTTGGACGCCTCAACAAGGACCAGCAAGATACGACTGGAATCTCTTGCTACATTTACATGGTGTTTAATCTAAACATTTTGCTTTAGATGGTGCAGGAAGATAAAAGACATCAACCCAGACTTAAAGTCCTTCCACTGGCTCCCTGTAGCTCAGAGAATAGACTTTAAAAACTTAGTTTATAAATCACTGAATGGCTTAGCACCACAGTACATTAAAGAGCTGGTGTTGTATCAACCTTCCAGACCTCTCAGGTCTCCTGGTTCTGCTGTGCATCCCCAGAACCAGAACCAAACAAGGAGCATTCAGCTTCTATGCACCACAAATCTGGAAGAAACAAAATCGAAATACTGAGTTCCTTTAAATCAAGACTAAAACCCACCTGTTGAAAGCTGCCTTTGAGTAGTACTAACAGGAACATTAATCAACATGTTTGATGTACATTTTCTTGATTCTGATGATAGCATTTAACAAAATGTAACATTTATTGGTTATTTTGTTACTGCATGATGTTTTTATGATGTAAAGCACTATGAACTGCCTCGTTGATGAAATGTGTTATACAAATAAACTTGTTCAAAGTAACAGAAGCAATAGATAAGATAGTTGGATTTAGTAATCAAAATGTTATTTTTAAAACAAGTATGAATACTTATAGCTGTTTACGCAAAATTAAAGTGGAGTTTTTATTCCAGGTCATCACAACCTGAGAAACACCTGTCTGCTGAATGACTGTGCTATAATCACTGATTACAGACTGAATGGAAACCTCACAGGGCAGATGTGGCTACAATGTAGCTCAGCACCAACAGGGAATGTGTGTATTACTGTAGTTTAAAGCACTTTGGAGTTCTTAGACCTTTACAAAGGTATAAAAATACATTTCAAATTTTAGGTTTAGTTGGAAAAAGACAAGAAAAATAAATACCAATAATAATAATAATAATCTCACAAAGAACAAAAATAAAAAGTCAGAGGTCAGAGGACCGGATAATGGAACGCTTGTAGTTTGGGAGGGAGAAACTTACAGGAAACAGGAACTTCTTGACCTCCTCCATGGCGTGCGCCATGCGCAAGTAAGCGTCCGGCACGGGGGCAAACACCTCAATGAAGACATGCAGCTCCATGGACAGGTGGGCGTACTTGGGCTCGCCGCCTTTCCTCAGTTCCTCCTCCTGAGACGAGCAACATCAGAGCAGTGTAGTGAGCCAGAGGGGGCGCAGCCTTACTCAAATATTACATGAATTATGCAGGGCGTTATCACATTTCATTCACCTCGGGGGCGGGAGAGGGGGTGTGATATTGCTGCTTTTACAGAGCCCAATAATCACACCGAAGTGGAAGGGTATCCTAAACCAATGTGCAGCGTTCTCCTTTCCTCAGCCTTATATTTGGACTTCTTCCAAATACATCTGGATTTCCTCCTCGTGGGAAATCCAGATGTGTTGCCGCGTCAGCTACGAGTGTGTGACGTACCTTGGCTTTGTCTCTCATGGACCCCTTGCCCAGCACAGAGATCTTGGCGCCGGTCTCCTCCTGCAGACGCTTGATCGTGTTGCCCTGCGGTCCCAGGATCTTCCCCACGAAATTGAACTAAACAGAGCAACAAAGCGGAGCAAAATTAGCCTGACAATCAAAGTGGGGGCCCCAGTTAAATACCAAGAGATTGAGGGAGCAATCACTGTCAGGGGGCTCTCTGCTAAGACACACACACACTGCAGACAGAGTCGATATGATCCCCTGAGGGATGGAGCGCTGTCAGCTGCCATCATCCATGCACCGAGCCAGACCCTGCTGCTGATCAAAAGCTGCAATCTTGGTCTGCTCGGGTCTGAACCGAGTCATGACCGTGGATTACAATTAGCTGTCATCCACAACCGTCCTTAGAGGTAACAGAATTATTTATTTTTAAAAAAAAGCAGCTTTGAAAGAAGGGAGCAGTTGATTTCTGAAGCAGTTTTGGCAAATGAGCTCCATCATCTTCAACAGTGGTACATTATGTACCGAAATGAACCAAGTCTGGAAGATCAAACGGCTGTCACTCCCACACCAGACACGCTCAGGCTTCATGTTGGTCCAACATCCAATGGAACAAATAAGAACAATAATAATAATGTTTCTAGGATGAAACAATTAATTGGATTAAATGTGATGAGTTGATTATTTGAATAATCGTCAGCTAAATTAGAAGTCAATTAATCTCTATCTAGAGAAAAAAGACCAAAACAAGGGAATTTTGATGAAGAACACTCAGAACAGAAATTAAGCCAAAGTTGTACAAAAATACATACATTTTTCATTTAAACAAAAAAGTTTGTAAGCTTTATCCTGAACTTCTTAAGCAGCGCAGTTTTAGCTTTACATGGTTCGAATTACATAAAACAAACAACAAAAACACACAAAAAACACTCCCAATAAACAAAATCTGCAGAATGCACCAATTTTTTCCCCAACTAATCATCTGAATAATCAAATAATCACCAGAAAAATGATTGTTATAATAATTTGATTACTAAAATAATTTAGCTGCAGCCCTAAATGTTTCCGCCGTCCTGTTTAAGGGTTAAGACTAATAGCGATATTAGTAACATTCCTGACCAAAATCAGTGCAGCCAACATTTAAACCATCCTTAGCATCTCATAATATAATATTACTGAATCAGTCTGTTTTCTCTGGAGAATATAGATACTGAGTTTATCTCAGATTTTCAAAAGGCTAACACTAAAAGCTCAACGAAATAAATAGAACAGCTTTGCTGTAATATGTTCAGCCTTCCTGTTACTTCCTCTAAAGATCAGCTCTTGCTCAGTTTGATTTCTTTTGAAAAATTTGGTCCATTTGTTGTTTGCTGTTATAGTCAGGAGTTAAGAAAGCAGAGGTCCGCACCAAACTGGGAAGCTACTAAGTAACACATGACTTTGTGAAATTGAAACATACAAAGTCACGGCGGTCAGCTGGTAAACGATCATTTGGAGGCAGTTCAAACAAGAGCAAAGCGTCTCACCTTTGGGTACTGTTTGACAGGTATGAGCACTCGCTCCTTGAGTTTGATGTTCTTTGTTGTGAAAAGGTCCAGGTAGGTCTCCGTCTCCTTCTTCGGCTCTCCTTTCTGCACTCTATCAATTTCTGGAGAGTGGAGAAAAACTTTTTTTATGCAACCAAATCGTACCGTTTGTATCGGGAGGGAATTATGGACATAGAAAAAAATAAAAGAGCCACAAATCAGTTTAAAGATCAAATTTAAACCAGATGGTTGATAGTTTTACAAACTTTGGTCAAGAAATGTGTGAGAGATAGAGGGCATATTCAAAAATAAAAGCACTACTGTGGGATATTGTAATATTCAGCCTTGCTTTAATAAAGAAATAAAATCCTGGGTTAATTTGCTGAAGCTTTTAGAATAAGAAACATGCAATCATTATTTTATTGTTTAACGTTGTCATGACAACCCACATTTTTCTCATTACAGTGAAGCCTCTGTATTTGCATGGTTCAGGGATCAAAACCGCTTGCAAATACCTAAAATCTGCAAATACTTCAGACACCCTTTAAAAACTAATAACTGACTATTAATAGTTCAAACACTGAACAGAAATTAATATGCATTAATAAGCGCAGTGGAAACCATCTTAGCACTACGACAGAAGCTAACATCTATAGTCTTCCTCATCACCACTCTTGGGGCTACAGCCAATCGGCAACAAGGATAGCAAATGGTGCTCCTGGATTGGCTGCTTTGCAAACACTGGCCAATAGTGTGTCAAGTAGCATTGACTGAGTCCTTCAGGTCCCAGAAGCATTATTCTTTTGAATGTTTTAGAGAAAAATCCACAAATAATTTGAAGTTCTACAAATAGGCGGACGTCCACTCTGTCTTTTGATGTTGTTGCTATGGTGCACTAGGATGTTTTTATGAAAGACAGTGAAAGTTCTTCCAAGTGATATGATACGCATTTCTATGCATTACTGACTAAAATATCACCAACAAAATATTGCACACAAGCAGTCCTTGCACGAATTCATATTGCAGATCAATATATTGTTCCAGATCCATTTGTTAATTTTATAAATAATTTCAAAATTTTAGCTGTGGGTAAGCAAAATTTTAATAGCATTAGAGTATTTCTACACTCTTCAATGTAGAGAAATTACACTTTTCTCCAATAATGGCTTTTCATTTTGAAATAATTAAAAACAAACACATAAAGATGTTTAAATAGTTCATGGATCTCTCATCCCAGTTTCAAAAGAAGTAAATCTTTAAAAAGATGATTTCATAAAAACTCAAGTAAATCACAACTTGCTTACTTTCCTTTCTTTACCCTCTTTCCTGCAACCAAAACAACTTTAGCTGAAAGATAAACCAATGCAATATGTCTACTGATATAAGGATTAAAAAAAGCAACATTTTTGAAGATCATATAACACTTTAACTAAATAATTTCAAATATCCAACATAAAAAAACAATTAAAATGGATTATGAAGTCTGTAAAAAAAAATTGCATTTTAAAGAAATGCAATTTCTTTAAAATTGCAATTCAATTTTTTGCACTGGCAAAAGTAGTGCACTTTTGCCAGTGCACTACCTGCCACTGGTAAAAGTGGCAGATAGTGCAAACTGTCAAATGTCTTTTCAACAATATTAAATCTCTTTAATGACTGTTGTTCAAATGATTGCACTCATTCTAATTTATCGTTCCCTTAATTGACTTGATGCTTATTGTGACAGACTTACCTGCAACACAGCAAGAACAAAAACTACCTCAAAACCCCATCCAATGCCTGGCACCCACTGGTGTCACTTTTCCCAGTACAGACAAGAAGGCTGGATATTTTTCCTCCCCAATGTTGTTGGACAAAAGTGTCCCATCCAAATCATGTCCCATCTATGCCCATCCCACTGTTGCCAATTTAGCAACTTTGTTGCTATATTTAGCACTTTTCAGACAAAAAGAATTGCTATCTGCCAAAATTGGAAACGGCAGTCCAGGCTGTTATAAAGAACGTGATCGGACAGAAACGTTAAAAGTTAAAAAGTAAAAAAAAAGTTGTGGGGAACCAGTTAACTGGCCATTGACATGTAAAAGTGAAATCTGCCAAATAAATACTGAAAAATATTGTATTTCCTGAAGAGACACTAATTATCAGTTGGAATCAGCCAATCATTGGGTCAAATATTTAAAGGCCACTTTAAATATTTAGGGTTCAAGATTTGACTTTTTCCCCAGACTTATCAAAATCATGACCAGATTTCTGTCTCAAGATTCCTTAATTAACAAAAAGTACTTTAATAATCTTCTTTGATTTATTAATAGTCTCTCTTTGGGATATTCACTTGGATACAATAAGGATAATCCCATTATTTCTTACATTTCTGACAGATTCAAAACTTCTTCATATCATTTTTCCTGTGTCCTACCACTTTTATGGTCGCTTGTAAAACCATCAGTAGTAAGCATATTTAAGTGATGTTTAGTAAAAATAAGTGAGGTACTGTAACAGGACAATTCACCCCTTCATTCCCACAAGCCACCTTGTGTCGGTGTAGTGAAATCATTCCTTATTAGTTTATTTTGCAATAACTACTTTAACAAATCATAAGAGATAAGTGCTTGTTTGTATGTCATCTAAAGACTATTCATTTGGTTCCGCTCCCTGTTTGGGCTGACTGAAACTTGGCTTGAAATCCTAACAACTGACTGACAGAAAACAGCCCTTAGCAAAACACTGCTCACATTTATATGCATCATAATCACATTTACTTAACGCTAACTACAAGTAAATTAGAGAAAATATGAACCAAATATTCCATCTGGCACAGATCAATTTGGCTCCCACAAAAGTAAGGCGGAAAACGAAAATAGTACAAAGAAACATAATGGGGAATATATATGGATTTATGCAAAAATATTTTCATTTGATTCGAGCTGCCTCTATCAAAAAAAAAGCCCATTCAGTGTCAAAGTTTGCCTGATCCAATTAATAGAAAATTTGACCAGTGCATCTCTATTAAAATTAATATTTTTTTATTTTTAAGTGTCACCGCTATAACCCTGCAGAACTTATTCATATTATATAATAATTTCAATGTACTACGTTATGTTAGGGTATTAAGAGTTCATTTTCTTCACTTGAACAGAAGTTCAAACATTAAAAAAAACCAAATTTTTTAAAGGGTTAGGGTATGTAACTTCATTCAACAAATGAAGTTACATAGAGACCAAAGTGAAGAACTAAGCTGGGCAGAGAGGGTGTTTCCACAGCGCAGGAACTAGAACAGCAGTCCCAGACCCGCCATGGCTGCCGTCTCTCCACAGAACCGCGGCTCAAGCCGGGACCTCGAGCTCATTTACACCTGAATAAAGGGCCGAATCTCGGCTTTCAGATGTCGGGGTTAGCGGTGTGTTGGATACTTTTCTCATATCTGTACACTGCTGTTCAACAAAGCCGGCAGACGCGTGGTGAAACCAACAGAAAAACAACGACGAAGACAAAGGACGGTTTGTCTGGGAGCCATTAAAGTTTGCAAGTTTAAACTCAGCACGAGCCTCCACCGTGTGACCGACATGTCGCAGCCGCGCGAGGGGGAAACGGAAATCCTTCAGCCGACTACATGGAAGAGCGCGACGCTGCCAGAGGTTTAGGTTGTTTTCTGTGAGTCATTAACCGCCATTTATCTTCGCCACAGAGCTACAGGAGCCCTCCGCGTTGGCGCTGCAGTTTTTGGGGGGCATTCTAGGTCTTGTGCCAAAGCACACTGCGCTACAAGAGCGCAACTGTTCCTCTGCTCCCCCGCGCTGCTAGCCAAAGCACACGATAAAACACAAAAAACACAATTTAGTAGTGTTCTACCTGAGCTTAAAAGTTTCGTGGCGTGCGTAAATGACGAGTCCAAGCTGTCCTTCTCCGCCAGCAGTTCGGGGAGATATTTATCGTCGTTCTCCATCTTGTTGAGTTGGCAGAGGCAGTCGGTGTGGATGGTGGAAGATGAAAAAGCGTGGGGAAACTCCAACAAGAAGACAAAATAAAAAGTAGTCCGTTTATGTTGCTATGTCGTGCCGAGTATCCCAAGAGTAGACGAGGCTTCGCATGTGGCTTACAGTCGGACGGCTCCGCGCTTTGCCTCGTATTGGTTCCCCTCGCAGGCTGGCCAACCTCTTCTCGGAAGCGCGGACTCGTTGGAAATGGGAGAACAAAAGCAGTGAAGGGTATACGGCTCCAAAGAGCGGAAGTGAGCTCAGAGGGACGCGGTTCTCTGGTCTGACACCGCCTACCGCGCGTTCACTGGATTACAAGAAAGGTGAATATGAAAACTGTCCAGGGTGCAGTTAAGGTGGTAAAATCCACAAACACTTGATTCAGAGAGAAATTAATCATGAAAAGTTGTATAATAAGCCTTCATATTGAAGTGGCCAATAGGGGGCGCCTCCATAAAGTTTTGTACTGCAATCCTGGAGGTAGGGAAGATTATCTGTGTAACACTTTTCACTGGGTTATTCAAAATGCTTTACAGAAAAATAAACAGACTCATTCACTGGTTAATAATATTGACTGTAAAGAACTACAGTCATTCTATGGCATAGAATTAAAAAGTTGTGTATCAGCATGTAGGGGTAAGGAATATTTTAAATATTCTACAGAGAAGAAGCATCTACCTTTTAAATAGATTCATATATAGCTTCATATATGATCTGACTTAAGAAAACAAATGTCACACCAAAAACCAAATTACAATTTTTGCAATTCTATTTAGGTATTTTTGCTTTGGTAAAACTTCCAAACTTTTGGCACAACAACAAAAAAAAAAAGTTTAACATTTCTTTGTTGTTGTTTTTCAAACAACCTAACTGCGTTTTAAGAATTATATTCCAAAAATCAGCTGACTCGTTTGCATATGCAATGTTTAACTGACCTAGATTTTCATCCTAGTATCACTTCAAATCAGATACAAGCTCTTCCAGATAACATTTGTTCTGACATAAAACTGCTTTAATGTACATTTTATGTGAAATATGATACAACCATATAAACAAAAAAAAACGGACTTTTCAATACTTGTATTTTATCAGAATATGTGCTTTAAGTGTCAAACATATTTTTTTGGAAATTAATCTTTAAAAGAGAGTGCAAGTTTAATCATAATTTTTCCCTTTGTCCAGTTTTGTTTTCACAATGAGCCACTTTCAGCATATGTCTCATAGCACAATAAAACATTGTGAAGCAACACATCAACGAAGTATAGTTCAAAAAGTAGTTTTTTCTTAGTATCTTTATTCATATTTGTGTTCCATAAATAAAATGACTAGAAAATATCATTGCAAGAAAAATATTTTCTAGTGTGATTAGTCGAAATTGATTTTCATATTCGTCGAAGCGCATGTATTGTCGTATGTGGCCTTTATAGAATTACAGAAGTGTGAAAATATGTCATATGATGACAAACTCAGTAATCGATAGATTACTGAGTTTAACTCCAGATAACAGGATACATGGATTGTGCAGCACTTTTGACTGAGGCTCTCTACTGCCCCTTAGTGGTCGTCAGTGAGCACGACAATCAAAAAGGATGCAACCGAAGGTTCTCCCCCTAAGCAGAGGCAGTCCTTTTTTTAACCTAATCATCCATTTTCCTCCCCTCTCACTGTATTGATTAAAAAATGCTTACCTGTGAGCAAAGAGCTTTGTGAGAAGAATTACTAGGAGAAGCATTTCAAGGATTGATTTCTTCCACTCAGGCACCTGTAATGAACCTGCCTTCCTGTTCAGTGAAGCACACCGGGTCAGAGGTTGGAGCCGGCCCGTGCATACAAAGCAAGAGAAGGTCTTCCCTCCATGTTGGGACTCTGGTATAAACAGGGGCATGCATTAAGTGCAGATGGTTGCTCCTTGAACAAACAGCAGAAAGCCTGCAGGTCATTTGTCAGTCCGCTGCCAGAGTGAAAACTATTACAATCGACCGCAGGTGTACCAGGGCGTGCATCTGCTCGAAACAAATGAAGGCAAAAATTGTCTGCAATAAACACTTACAGGAGAGCGAAAACCTACTCTAACCATCAGTGCTCAGCTTGATCTATCTCTGACCATTACTGTGTTATTAGTGTTGTTGGGGGGGGGGGGTTGCAAGGTTGTTCTAGCTCCTCTTGTCATTGACAGAACGAATTGCCTGTGAGCTGAATTTCAATTGGCTCATAAAACAAAGACTTACTTCTCTTGGCAGGTGCAAAGGTTCCGACCCGATAGCTTGCACTCTTGCCTTCTGCCTGTGTGGATCTTTGCTGTCCCCCAACATACAGGTTCACAGTCTGGGGTAAACAGGGGCAGATGGAGGGAGCTAACCCCTGGGGTTCCATTTGTAGGCAGCTGCCTCCACTCCAGATCTTTATTACCTTTCCTCATGCCCCATAGATTCCAACAAAAAGGCAAGAACTCAACGTGCCTATAGAGCTCGCCCCTCATTAGAGCGGCATTTGGAGCATCAAGGGAGTACGGAACTCCCTCTGAAGTACAAATAATAAAATCTTAATGGCTTCATATGGCATTTGTGACTGCCAGTTTTCACAAACTGCAAAAGTAGAGGACTTGAAATCAAGAAACAGGCTTGGGGGAGGGGGTCTTTTTTGCACTGGCAGGTGGATGAGAGGCGTACCCACTGACTGGGCAGGTCGTCAGTAATTCATATGGCAAAAGAAACAAAAGAAACACACACTGAGGGAAGTTCAAAGTGGTCATGTAACCTAAAATAGATTTTTTTGGGGGGTGGTAGAATTAAGTCAGAGTACCTGGAGTTGACCCACCCATGAAAGTGCAAGGAGATCATGTAAAGTATATTCAAGAAGGCCCTGGCAAGGATTCAAAGCAACACTGCTTACAACTGTGCTACACAAAATATACCATATTCAGAGGATGAAGTAGAGTCTTCCATCTCTCTCTTAAGATGGAAGAACATCGAACAGTACTTTTCTTAATGTAACAGGTGCCGAGACAGAGGGAATAATCAGTATTCCGTACAATGTCTTGGTCAGCAATAATGCCCATCCACCAGTCTCTTTTCTGTCTCCACAGACAGTGAGTAGTAGTTGCTCATTTGTGCCACAACATCTGGACATGTGGCAACCGAACCACCACTTTGTAATGTTGACAGAAGAATGTCAGTTGCCACTGCAGGTCAGTTCGAAGTCTTGAAGCTAACAAATCCAGCCTTCCTGTCCAAGCAAACTGCATTACATGACAGTAAGGCCTGCCTATCAGCAGTACAACCAAGAACTTATTGAAGAAAAAATGCTATATTTCTCTGTGGACATTTGCTCTTCACTTAAATCCTCATTGTCAGTGTTGTGTGACAAGTGCAGTACCACATAAGTTGAGGCTGTTCTCGTTTTTGACCACACTAAAAGAGTCACGTGTATGTTTTTTCCCCACTTGTCTTACCCTTATAATAACAGCACCAACATTTATGTACAGCCCATGCTCCATACCAAGCCACTCATCATTTTATGTAAATCATCTAAGACTTTACCTTCTCTCTGATAAAGAAAGAAGGTAAGATAAAACTGCTCTTTGCAGTCAACAGGTAAGATGGGCTGTTGTGAAGATGAACACTGCCAATCTTAAATATTAACACACTCTATATGAAATCCAGCTTGGTTTAAGTGGAACACAGAGATACTCCAAAAAGTCGGACTTTCTGTGTTACGAATGGTGCGACAGTGGCCCATGGATAGAGCCCACAACCCATGTAGAGTCCTCAGTCCTCGATGCTGCAGTCATAGGTTTGAGTCCCAGTCTGTCCATCTTTGCCAAATGTCTTCCCTCTCTCACTCACGACCAGCTTCCCTGTCAATTTGCTGTCAAGTAAAGGTCACTAAAGCCTTTAAAGTAACAAATCAATAATGCCAGTGAAGTCAGAATTCTGACTCGGAAAGTCGTAGCAGTTCAGAGTTTAGTATTCAACATTGCTATAAAGACTGTCCAGAAAGTTTGACGCTTGGAAAGCTGTTTGTTAGCCCTTGTAACGGTTTACATTTCATTCTTAAGAGTTTTAATCTATAAAACGGCGAGAATTATATCTTTATCCAGTTGTATTGCCACTTGCAGTTTGCGTCAAAACAGATAGAAAACCTCCCTTTCTGTTGACTTGCATTTCCAGCTCCAAATACCAAGAAAATGCTCATGTAAATTTTTATATCAATTCATTTTAATTCAACCAATAATTTATATGTTTTTCCACTGACGGTGAATATTTTGTGTCAAAGGGGATCAAACTGTTTGATATGTCTGATTTCATCTACAGCTCGGTGAGATTGAAATGTTAAAGGTTGAAATGCTATAAGACAAGCGAAGGAACGTTTGCACAAAGTATTACAGTCTTTTTAATTTGACATGAATACGTTCGGGAAGCCGACAGTCAATCAGTCGGCAGACAGGGACTTTGCTTGGCTCTCCCGAACATATACTGGCGGAACGTAACCCAAGAGGAAACAATGACACCTTTCATGATAGTCAACTTTAAAGAGAAAGCTTTTTATCTCCTGCAGTATATTTCCCTCGGTCAGCGGCGGCCTGGAAATAGAGATAAAGTGGAACCAGTGGTGGGACAAATAGAAGGAAAACAGGAATTTGTAAGCTTAAATCTTCTTTTCTACACTGTGTCAGCAGAGGGTTTTCCTTTGCCGGAGAGGTTTAGGCAAGAGGGCGAGAGAAAACGAGCAGGAGAGGGTGGCTGGGCTCTGTCTGAGGGTCACGCTCAGTTTAGCATCGCTACAAGACCAGGAAAACCTTTTATTCCCCTTGAAAGCTTTCAGAACTGTCACACCTGCTTAGGTCTTGACCAGCGCTCCCCCCTCCTCCTTGGTCACCCACACCTCTCCTGCTCTCCCAACGCCTGCCTCGGCGCCTCACAGACCTTTTCACTCCTCGTCCTTTTGGGTGATCATTATATTGACCGTCTGTGAGAAGACTCGGTTCCGCAAAAGTAGGAAGGCACAAAAGCTGACGGCAGTTAAAAAATTACTTTACCTCATTGCTAATTTAAAGGTTGGACTACTTTGTTTTCGGTGCCTATTACCTACAAAAAGTGCTCACCTTTTGCCATAATTTGTTAAATTTATGTAAATGAGAAACATAAAAAGTGACAAATGGACAATATCGTACGTCCAATCCCCTCCACTGAGACGTAGACTCAATTACAGCCCCAATCTGTGCAGATTCTGCTAATATACAAAATAGAATATGAAAGATCCAATATAAATATTCACTTGGAAGCAACAAATCCCTTGAGCCTGTGAAAAAAAAATCCATCTCAAACCTTATTTATAATTGAGCAGCATTACATTAAAACTGCATATATTCCGGAGTCTTAAAAAAAACATATCAACTTCATCTTCTGAAAGGAAGAGTAATAGTATTTGACTTAAAGTGTGTGTGAAGTTTTATTTTGTACCTTCTCTGTACCATCTATACTTTTTTGATAAAACAATTTGGGAATGAAAAGCTCCAATATTTAATGCATTTTTACCTGACTGAACCAGATTGTAAAACTACAGTTCAGAAGTCAGACTTGCCCTGAAATACTTTGGCGCTTTTAGAACGCAAGACTTCGTAATAACGCAAGTGAAAGCAGAATTTCCAATCTAAAGAAAACAAGGAAACGGTCGGCGCTTTCACCAACAGTTTCCGGTTTCAGACTAGTCTAGTTTGGTTGCCTAAAAAGTCCAGTTCACTCGTCTGAACCATCTGGTTTGTTTGCTAAGGTGTAAGTGTGCAATGGAACTCCTCCTAAAAATCTAGGTCTCGATTTGGCTGAAGTGAGTTCTGGTGCGGTTTGAGCGTATGTGAGAACGCCTAGTGGACTGGGAACTGCTCCACAAGCAGGAAGTGAACCATTAAGCACTCTGGGTGAATACAACCGAAACAAACACGAGAGACTAGTGCTAGCGGGAGAAATGGCTCTTGGTCTTTTGCCAAAGACAAAAGAGAAATCCTACATCCGGTAAAATCTGACGCCACTCCATTTTTGGTTACATTTCACGAAGAAGGAAGTTGCGCTCAGTGTCTACTTTGGAGGCTTTTTGTGTCGCTTCCTTCAGTGGTTTTTGGTACACTGCCCCCAACAGGTGAGGAGGGGAGCAATTTTGTCCGTTTGACACGGCAGCTAAAAATGTAACAAATGTTGCAATTTCAGTCCGCAATGGAACAGAGTCTACCGGACAACCCTCACCAGTCCCACACTTCTAAGTCAAGCAATCAAAGTTCTGGCTTCTCTTTTGTCTTTCTCTTCTGTCCTCTGCAACAGGTGGTCCATCGCAGTCAGAGCTCGTCTACTCTGCTGTCTCTGTGAAACGGCGACATCGATATCAGCTAACAGCCCGTTTCGTTTGTCCGTCTCTTGTCCCTCCAGTCGCTTTCCAGCCGAACTGCGCGCAGATAGCACAAATACTCAAAATAATCTCCCAAACCAAAGCAGGATTTAGCGTTCGCCTTATGCCTTATAATAATCCGACTCGCATTTAGAGCTTCAAAGGCTCTCTGCCGATTGAGAGACCGTTGACCTTTCTCTGCTTTCAAAGCTTCGAGGGAGAAAAAAAAAAACCACAGCCGAGAAGGTGTTTTTTTTTGTACCTAGTACCCTTCACCTGATGCCTACCTTTAAGGCCACTTAGCTGAAAAAAGTCATCATTCATCCAAAATTCACTTTTTAATGATCGGAAATGATCTGCCGCTCTTCAGAGTTTTTTCAAAGCCTTTGTTCTTTAAAGGTAAACTGGATGGGGGTAAAAGAGGGGAGAAGACAACCCGCCTTTGAGCCGGTTTTCAGGGTCGCCTTTGATAGAGGGACGGGCACGCGCGTGTCCAAACACACACATACATCTGTGTGTGTGTGTCATAAAACATGTGCTCATATGCACGATAAGCAAAAGCAGCATGTTCTTCAGAGCCAAAGATTTGCGATCAAAAGCAGACCTCGGGATTGTACGCGTGTGTGAAAATGACAAACTTTAGCTTTTCACTCCATCAGACAGAATTTGAAAGCAAACTTGGGGGGAGGGTGGGAGGAAAGCCTACCTACGTCCCCCTCCCCGCCCGTCTCATCCACTCCTGCTTCATTACCTTTCCCTCAGGTAACACACATTAAATGAAGACCGTTCCCGGTAACTGGTCGGTTCCCTGTAACCAGTTTCCGTCGGTTCCCGGTAACGGGTTCCCAGGATCTGGTACCTGTTTGGTTCTCACTAACCGGTTCCCGGTCAGTTCCCGGGAACCGGTTCTCAGAGCTGGTTCCCAGTAACTGGTTTATCATGATTAATCTGAAATAATCGTCAGCGAATTCAGTAATCAGTAACAACATACTTAAAGCAGTAATTAAACATTTTAGCTCAAATTTAGTTATAATTCTGTGAAAAAAAAAATCTAATATTAAGCACTTTTTTCTATCCAATTATTAATCATTTAATCCAAACTGTTTTGACAAGTCGCGCAGAAAGGGCTGAGCTTTGCAGATGTTGATGTCAGAATATTTTTTAGCAGCAGATGAACGTCTTGCTACAGATGATCAAGCGTACGCCGCAGGAATTCTACCGCATTGGATTTCGTTAAACAAAATGCTTTTTTTCTCATGTAAAAAAGGATCCCAATTGTTAATTTACGTCTTTTAATGTATTTCATATTTGTGTAGAGTAAACTTAAGAGAAATCTGTACCAAATCTTTCTATCCAATTAATCGATTGCTAAAATAATCATTAGTTGCAGCCATAAGTAGTCCCAGCTGGTTCTGTGATTTGTGGAACATGCAGTTAATACAGAAGAGGAAAAACTGAGGCAGAAAACTGAATGAATATCTGTCTTTGCATTCGATGAGTACATCTTAAGAGTTAAATAATATTGAACATCTTTTCACGTTGCTGTAAAGTCGCATGAAACTTTGAAAACTGGTTATCCTCTTTCTGTGTCTTCACCTGCTGCTCATTATTTTCAATTTTATTTTAGCAGTAAAACCGACACAAACAACATCAAAACCTATCACAAAAGTCAGGGTGTTTTCTGTCGTCTCGACTTCTGATGCGCCACAAAGCTCTGCTCAGTTGGGTCAGGCTCAACCCGCTCGCGTCAAGGTCACCGGCTCCTTCTTGGCTGTCGGGTCAGATTTGTCCAACGTGGCTTTTTGTTGAAAGCCTCCACCGCTGCCCAAGAGAAGCCGAACTAAAAACACGCTCAAACCCGAGCTGTGGGCGTAGCGCAGGGCGGGGGGAGCCACTCTGGACTCGAGCAGCACCTGCATCCCGACAGCCGGCCTGATGAGGTGTGATGTGTGTCTGCATCGTCCGTTCCATTGCTCAGCCACCTGAAGTGTAGCCTGCAGCGCAGGGGTCAGGCTGCAACGGCCGACCTCTGAAACCAAGCTGGATTTTCAGTAAAAAAAAAAAAAAGTGGTTTTCGCCACAATCGTGTCCCAGGGTTCTGATTTATTATAGAATGAAAGCCTGATGAATTCGACTGGGTTGCTGGAAGTGGCATGACGTGACCACGTCTCCTGTGGAACAGCAGCTGCGTTTCCATTGGCCGTAGAAATGGGCAAATTGAAATTAAGAAACTAAATTAGTTCAACGGAAACACAACAGAAAGTCTTTGCACTAGGATGAGGTGTTTATTTGGTCGCATCAAAAGTACAAATGTTTCGCAAAACCGAACATCTCTCAAGTCGTGTGATTAACAGCCGGTTGTTGCTGCTCCCAAAAATGTCAAAAACATTTTTGATGATGGTTTGACTTTGTGTTTTTCGGACAATGTTCATAAACAAACTGTGCAAATGCTGCTATGTTTTATCATTGCACTGACTTGCTTGGCATTTGCACAGAAATCAAACTTAAACTGTATTAATTTAATTTTATATACTTTACCTTCTCAAAAAGCTGCTGTTTTATTTTATAACTGCAGGTTGCGTTTTATTGCTCTCCGTTTGTTGCCCAGATAAGCGGCACGTTCTGTTTCGTTGTTTGTTCGATCACACACTTAACGGTGATTATTTATTTACAAAGATCGATCGTCGTTATGCAAACTGCATTGTGGAGCAGATTTTCCGAGTTCCAAAAGGAAAACAATGAGCTTTTCCCTGTTGATCTTCATAACAAAAATGACATCAAAAATCAGATTTCTTTATTTCATTTCTTTAATTTTATCAATGCAACGAAACACAAAACATTCATATTGTAACGGAAGGTAAAGTTAAAGCACCATTTGTACCACAGAGTCACGTGGTGCGTCATTCCGTCCAGGACGCAACGCAGGAAAAATAAACGTTTAATCATGAATACTAATTATGTATACACTTAGTCATTTTGATAATAGGCTAATATAAACACTTAAAGCCGGTTTTGCCTTCAATATAAACCTTATATAAGACTTTTAATTTTTTGCAGCTCCTGACAGATTTGTTTTTTGTTCTTTTGGTCCAATATGGCTCTTTCAACGTTTTGGGTTGCCGACCCCTGACCTAGGCGTTTCGCACAGTTGAACGGTTGCCACGGGAGACTAAAGAATTTCTTAAACATCCATGAAAGAATCAAAGCAACGCTCCAAATACGTTTCTGATGAAGGAATAATAATATAACATGATGTAAAGGTCAATTTTACATAACACCGCCCCTTTGAATTCCGTAGTTATGCCGGTTTTTGGCAACTTCTGCTCTCCTCTCACCACCCTGTACGTCACAGGTCATTTATAAGTGACCTTCAGGCAACTACACACTTTATTACACCGATACTGCTTTGCCAGGAACACACCGCCACAAAGTACGCGAATTCAATCACCTTTAAACTTTTTTTTCCCCTCCAGTTTTGACCATCAACCTTGTGAGCAAAAAAAGACTCAAAGTCCATTAAGGTATTCCACCCCCTGCCGTCCTTCTCTCCTCGCGGTTCTGAGCTGAGGAGTTAATAAGCGTATTAATTACCTGTGTGGAAGGCAAAACCAGCTCCCAGAGAGAACCCAGAGCTCGTTCTCCCTCCCACGCATCCCCCATCATCAATGTGCCGTTTCAAACGAGCCGCGATTCAACACCTCTCCCCCCACCAGCCACGTCCTCCAAGGTCAGCCGAGGTCTTCCTCTGTGCACACTACCTCCTGCTGGAAGTCTCTAAAGGCTCTCCATAATGAGAATAATTAGAATATCGCAATGTCAGATAGGACAACTTGGGACGCGGAGAGTCGAATTTTCACAGGAAGTACGCTCGCGCCTCTGCTGTGTTCCTGGGGTGTTCAAGTGAGGAAGTGTAAAAAGAAATACAAAAATTCATATATATATACAGTATATTCTTTTTGCCGGACCACATCTCTGGACACACGTCTGTCAGTCACACCTCCCCGCGCCGTGTGATAATAACGCAATATCTTGGACACGTCTGGACGGCGCTCTGAGCATGCCTGCCGGGGTCAGAGGTGATTTTCAACAGAGAGCTCTCCGGCTGAGTCGACCGATGTGAGACGAGCGAGAAGCGGCGGCTCGGTGTGCCAAGGTGTGAAGAAGAGGTCAGCACAGGCCGGATCACTGGAGCAGCCCAGAGCCAACAAACAAGTCAAGCAAACGGCTGATTTTCTTTTCCTGTAGCACGGATGCAGCCGATGCTGCTGAAATCATTCAATTCTATAGGCTGTGTAAAATTTAACCAATTATTTTTCCTTTACTAAATCATATTCTATACCTCGGGTTATCCAACACACAGGCTGGGAAGGAACTACGAATGGTAGCTACTTAAGGAAGTGCTGGTCTGGCATTTTGTTTTTCAATTAACAAGAATTATTTCATGGATAGTCCATTGTTTCCACTCTGCTGTTTGGCTCAGACTGACCGACTCTTTTTTTCAGTTTCTTTATGATTTCTTTTGCAGTAGCTGTTCTACTCTTGATTGTACTGACCAGACAAATGAAAGTTGTTCTTTCTTACACGTCTGACCAAGCTCAGGAAGCTGTTGGTGGATTTAAGTGTGCTGCACTGGTGCAGAGTTATCAAATCAACTTGTAATTCAGTACATTTATGTCTGTGTTTAAAGAAAAGAAACGTTTTAGCCGCTGTGTATCGGATCGGTATCGGCCGATACTAAGGCTCAGATATCGGTATCGGAAGTGAGAAGAGTGGATCGGTGCATGCCTAGAAAGCAGACCCTTGTTCTACGCTTTGCTTTCCTACAGGCGGTCTGGACATTCGGCTATTGAGAAAAGGTTGCAACCGGAAGTAGAGAAGTTTGAAATTTGACCCAATCGCTAACGTTTGTCCGCCTGTTATGAAGCTAACCGGAAATCACTTGCGCTGCAAACAAGCAACCCTCCACTGCGAAGAGAGGAAAACACTGAGCTGAACCAGGCGGCTGCTAATGTCCATTCAGTATTAGGAAGAGAGGCCAACACTCCAACTATAAAGGAGAAAATAATTTTTTTAAAATCATTTCTGTAGGATTCGAGGACAGGCACGTTAAGAGCTACCTCAGCTGCGGAAACGTCTATTCCATAAAAGTTGTTTGCTTCCGGGAGGTTAGCTCCGCGGCAGCGTGGCTCCTTGTCGACACAATGTGTTCCAAGTCGACGTCTGGCTCGTAGTTTGTCCACCGGTTTATTTGATTTGGGATTGAGGCCACGCATGATTCCCCCTCCTCCTCCTCCCCCTTCTGCACGCTCTCTGCCTCCCATCGAGCCGCTTTTTGGCCTCTGGCGAGAAAAAGGAGGAATTTGGCGCTTTCGGAGGAACATCCTGCACAAACATCGAGCGTCCAAGCAAGCCGCTTCGATCCCTTACGAAGCCGCAAAGCGCCTGAGCCGCTCCGACTTTATCAAGCAAACAATGCGGACACAGAGGAATTAGTAGCAGGAAGGAGAAGCACATGCCTGCCAGGCTTTCTGGCTTTGAGTGTCTTTGCTCGGCCTTTTTTTTGTGGATCCTCTCGCTCTCATTTGCATTCATACGACTGAGCTGCGGTCATAAAATAAAATAAAAAAATGACAGAACGTAATAGGCTTTTTATAGTAATAATGTACAGGGAGGGCTATTTATGTGACTGTCGGAAAGCATGTGATGGTAAAAGGCCAGGAGTTATGGCGGCTGCGTCTGCATGCTCACTGCTCCTTCTCACTTTCTCTGTGCATCATCAGCGAACTGAGAGACAGAAATCTGGCATCTTTTACACACCAGCACACAGACTGAATACATTCCCACACTAGACCACCCTTTCTTATCCACGCACACACACACACACACACACACACACACACACACACGCACACACACACACACTGCATTATAAAATCAGACAATAAGACATCAGACATGTGGAAGTTTTGTTGAGAAGTGAAAGTCGCCTAAGCTGTTGATCCTGTTTGCGGCTTTGAAATTTACTGAGAAATCTTCCGCTTCAATCTTTTACACCCAGAGCTGAGCTCACGTCGAAGGAAGCTGCAGGAAAGGGCGACTTATCTTTTTGTTGGCCACAGAAGAACCCTCTCGTGCAGCCGATTTATTTTATGAGTACCCTGAGAGCAAGTCAATCCATAAAAAAAACAAAAGGCGGGGCCGGTAATCTCTGCATGTTGACGACCTATTTGAGGCTCTAAGCTGAGATTAGTGAAAGTGCGATGTCTATTGGTGTCTTTTTTTTTTCTTCTTTCCTCTCAAACACAATTCTCGTCGAGCCTTTGATTAGGGTTCAGTTAACAGGATTGAACAGTGACACTAATTGTTTTCAGAGTTGACCAGTTTGTCTGCTGGGGTTCTTCTCCTGGTTTCTGTGGTTATTGTGCCTCCAGGCCAACACAGAGCAAATTGGCAGTTGCGTGTTATAAACCGATGCAAATAATAATAAAATTAAATAAAATAATAAACAGATTGACTCCAGGTTTCTTTCACTCCTTTTACTCTTGAATAAAGCTCTAAGTGAACAAAGGTAGCCGGATTAAGGTGGGGAACTGTTAGTTTCCAGTTGAATTTTAATGAAGTCTTCTGGTGTTTATTTGTCCTGTTGTCCATATATTTCCTATTTCCAATATTTCTAATACTCCACCAATAAAAAAAAGCAAACCAAATCTGCTTTAGACACTTTTGGATGTTCCTTAACAACAGAGGACCGGACACACATCCTTGAGGTACTCCAAAATACCCATTTGTTAAGATTTTCACGCTAAGCGAGAATTTGTTTCCCTAATAACCTCAGCAGCATCCAAATGCTTGATCTCTTTGATATTTCTTGACTTTCTGTTCTTTACAGAACAACTCTGGAAGTCAAACTAGCAGATAATAAGTTGGATAAGTTAGCTAGTCAGAAGTCTTCTACTAACCGAGGCGCGCTAAGCGTAACCTCAGTGATGAGGAGTACCCTTTCAGTTTGCCCACAGTTTACCGTCTGTCTTTTAAAAACAAAAAAGACATGTAGTGACCAAAGGAGCGCACAAAAAAACAAGAAAGGAAAGGCTCTCTTGTATCGCGTTAGAAAGATTTTGTAGCGTTGAAATGAGAAATGTCAACGGTTTCAAAGCTGTAACTGCTGGGAACCTTGGTGAACGTTAGTAGCATTGGTGTTTGGTTCCTCATACAGTAAAAAACAGACCGAGATGCTTTTACTTCAAATGTCAGGCGCAACATTATAGAATAAAACTCTAAAAAGCTAAAAATTTGATGCTGAATAAAGGCTAGAAACATAAAATATTTTTTGCATATCCCATTCTATCATTTTTCATCCTGAAATCATCTTTCCATACTTTCCTAAAAGACCCTACAGTACAACTGTGTCCAGAGTGACTGAGCTGTAATAGTAGCAGAAGGACTTTTAGTTCATACATGCAATGAAGACAAACATGCAGGGAGTCAAAACTTCCTCATTGAACTCGCAGAGCGTTACAAGAAGGAAAACTAACAAACCCGTTCTGGGTCATCAACTAACTCAAGGTCCAATTTCGACTCGGATTTCTACTTGCTTTTCTCAAAAATGGTTGTAGTTTTCGTGTGCAGCGAAGAATGAAATGGAATGTGCTCCATTTTGATTCTATCCTCGTCGTTAATTTGGAAGTGTCATGGGACACGACGAAGGTATGAAGAACGGAGAAGGTGGAAAATAGTTTGGGTAACTTCCAAGCCCAAAACGGCAAGCTCTACTTGAGAAGGGAAGGCGACTAATAAAAGCAGAAATGATCAATGAAACGGTGCAAAAAGAACTTATAACGGCCTGGTGCTGAAGAAACGATGAGCAACATGAAATCTGCACACCGCAAACTCCCAAAAATCTCTGCTTTCCATCTCAGAACCGAAGCCTCCGCTCAGAATCGGGTAAAATCTTCCTTGAAAACAGCGAGCTTCGCCTTCCGACGTAAATGAGGAGCTGGTGCAGTCGATGATAAATGAAGGGATTTGTGTTTTCTTTTTTTTTTCTTTTTTTTTTTTGCACTACCAGTTCAACGAATCTGAATCATCCGTCAAAACTGGGAAGAGGTTGGAGGGTTGGGGGAAGGAAGGAAGGAGGGAAGAAGTGTCGGCACTTTCGAGAAATGGCTGCGCGTTTGATAGATGGCGGAGGGGATTCGGAATTTTTTAGCTCATTTAAGCCTGGAAAAAAAACAGAATCCAAGCAATTGAGGGGGGAAACTTTGTTTTCAGACTCGACAGGGAGCTTCACAAATCTTTAGGTTTGATTAAATAGAGAAGCAGTTTGGACTGTTACACAAAAGTACCAGGAAAGGCTATTTGTTTTACACATTAAATATTAAAAGGTGGAGGGGGAAAAGATGAACTTGTATAATCAAAAGCCCTTAAGGAGAAACAAAAAAGAAAATACATAAAAAGCAGATGAATTATGGCAGCATGTACGACAGTCAGTATTTTTAGATCAGGAGAAATGCTTGATGTGTGTAATGTGTCATTGTGAGCGATCGCTCCGGTGTGATATTTGATTCCCTCTCCTCTCCTCCTGTTCCGGTTCTGCTTTTCTTTTTGGAAGAAAGTCGTGTCAAATGTTACACCCAGCTAAAGCAGGAGCGGATCTAATCACGCTCTACGCAGATTTCAGAGTCGCACAGGGGAAATGTTTTTATGTTTTCAGACTAGTTCGACTTTATTCAACATTTTCACAGCTTCGTTTAGGTTCTTTGTGTGTGAGAAACTCTTGATCATTTTGTTGTTGTTTTTTTAAATAAATTGAATTCTGCTGTTGGTGCCCATTCTGGGTTTGCACATCCATTTTGCCACTATGTTTCATTATTTTCTCTATTCACTTTTATTTGTTTTCTTATTTTTTTCTGGGGTTTTGTTTTGTTTTGTAGCAACAGAATGTTATGCATTGAAGATCCAAAATTTGCAGTATTAAAAGAAAGTCGTCTAGTTTCCAAATTCTTTTGGGCTCAATTGAACAATTATGAGAACAAAATTTGAGTCACGTTTAATAAATAAATTCAATAAAAGCTGATTTAGGTGCTGCAAGGTTGACTTTTGATTAAAAGTCTCGAAATGAACTTGGCTCTGTGAATACTTAATGTCGTACTTTTACTCGAATAAAAAGTGTTCATCTGCATCAACCAGCTGTCCTGGATGGGGCAAATTTAAATCAGTATTGAACTGCAGTTTGGGGGCCACACAAAATGGGTCACAAGGCCACAAGTGGCCCCCAGACTGAGTGTGTAAAAATGAATGTATTTTCTGTAACATTCACATTTCTGTTTAAAATGTTATTTTTTTATAGACACGTTGCATATTATTGTTTACACCGGGAAATTTCTCACATGTGCACAACGCTGGAGAGTGAAAAGACGATTCTTTTACTTTCCATCCAGAACCGGGCTGCGGCGGTCCAACAATTCAGTCAACAAAATAAAACCTGGAGTTGTAAGTATTAGAACTAATTTAGTGGAGCGCGCCAAAACAAAGGAAAGTAACGCAGGAAAAATTTGCAAACAACTCGTACTCTAGTTCTTTTTCTCGATCTGTGTCGGTTACGCTACACACAGACCCGCTGTCATAGCAACTGACAGACAACAGTTCCCCCAGTGTGTCAGGATTCAACAACAGACATTTCCTTGATGTTTAATTTAAGTTGATGTCGGTGTGTGGATCATAATTATTTTTTTTTTTTTTACTGAACCAAAACACACCAAATTCCACAGCACATCTAGATGTTAAGGTTGTCAAAGTCATGCTAGCATAGCTACCTCCCTAGCCCTCACTATTTTTTTTTTTTTTTTAACTAAAACTGTTTACTAACTAGTAAAATATGATACCCTTGTACCTTGTTATCTAATTGTGGAGTTGACAATTGGCAACAAAGCACTGCGTCCCTTTTTCTTTTATATATTAAGAATAAATTTAAGATTTGAAACGTTATGTGAGCAGTCTGTTGCTGGGGAGCAACAAGTTTCAACCCGTCTTTAGGCCCCATGTAAAAGTCTTTCTTTCTGAGACGTTTAATTTTGGAGTTTTCATTATCTGTAAGCGTAAAACAGCAACACACCCACACTGAAAAGCCCCTTTCTGCAGAACATCCGGGCCTGCACAGGATGTGTTATGGTACAGTTTTGTGAACGCTGCCAAAAAGACCGAATAAATAATAGACACCCAGCAGCAGATGAAGGTGACGTTCTTCGGTCGAAATCTCCAAACGGAAAAGAGTCGAAGAATGTTAAACCCAGCAGAAAGCGCAAAAGGGTGCGCTTGTAGAGGGAGGCGTCGCTGTTCAAGGGCTCCGTTTAATCTATTTAGCAGCCGGCGTTGGAGAAGTGCAGCCATGGGAGGGTTAATCCCGCTGTGGAGTCTGCGGAGAAGTTTTCTTTTTAACGAAAAGAGGCCACGGTAAAAAAAAAACAACCAACAAACGGAGTGACAGCTGCTGGTTCGGTAACGTTGGGTTGGATGCCTTTCAACATGAAGGGCTTTGTTCCATCACTCCTCTCCTCCACTCCTGTCCCTGCAGAGGAGAAGGACGATCGAAGCAGAAAGGAGCCTCACAGGAGCCGGCGAGGGAAGCCAAATTGCCAAACGCTCGCAGCGGCACCTAAAATTATTCAACTCCAACTGCGGATGAGATTTACTGGTAAAAACATGAAGCACCTGTTTACAATAAACAAATCACAATTTGAATAGATCATCACAACGAAACTTTTTCTTTTTCAAATTCAACACAAATTTAATGACTTTATGTGTTTTCCAGGCACATTGTGCCATTTTATATCACGATCAAGTAACTATGTTACCTTCAGTTCCTATAAAAATGCTGTAAATATCAAATATAACTTAAAAGAAATTTGACTTTGTAATTTAGCTACTTCAAATTGGGAGTCTGTCTCTTTAAGAAGCTTCTGCGCTTTCTGAAACTCCGCCTTTATCACAACATGGCTCCTCTATTAACCCTTTAGCAACGTTTCTACCTTTAAATTTCTGGGGTTTGTGCATTTTTCAAATTCCACAAGGGACAAATGCTAATTAGGTTTGTTGTCATCTGCTGGGTGGAGCGAATTAACTTGGTAACTTAAGAACCGGCGCCATATTCTACACTTCACTTGGTGTAGAGGGTCTGGACTCTGTTATTGAGACACGAGAGTTTTCTGGAGGCGTGGACTCTGATAAAATATCAAATTTTACCCAGACTCTAACATTTGATGGATTTAGTGCGTCACTTCGATGCTATGAATATTACTGTAACCTTACAGGAACCTTAGTCTAACCCAGTACTCTAAACCACCATCTTCCACTATGAGGAGAGAAAAATACCGAACAAGATGACTGTTAACATTAATCCAGTATTTGGAAGCGTGGCCAACTACAGACTGAACGGCTTTGGTCATTTCCTCCGCCGCCATTTCTGAAACTACAGGCAGACTACAATTCAAAAACAGCACAGAAAATCGAGCTTGTTCACAACTTCGCCGATTGGCTAAGTACAAATTCTCTGGGAGGAATCAGCTTCAATGGCAGAAAGCCCAGACTGAGCTGTGAAAGAACATTAAAATCGCAGGTATTTGCGTAGGAATGCAACGGTCAGGCTGGCAGAGATTCAACCAGGCCAAGCAAAGCGTCGCAACAAGATACAAACGAGCGCGGCGCAGCTAGGAAATCTTCGGGTGGGCGGAGCTAGGAAGCATCAGGAGCGGCTGACAACCAACTGATGCCAGAGCAACTGAACGCAACATCCGCGTTTTCAAAAAGACAGATAGCACTTCCTTTAATGCCTTGCTTTGATGATCAAAATAGAAGTATGATGATACCACTACTGCCACCACCTGTTTTGGAGTGGAACTGCTTGTTCCAGACGCAGCTCTGCTGGTGAGTTATCGCCCCAGAGGAACAACCAACCACACTTTATGCAAAAGTATTAAAAAAAATAAATAAAAAAATATATTTAGTGGGTTGAAGTAATTAAAAGTTAGCTTTGCTGCTGAACCTGGATACAACAACGAAATAATAATCCAGTGGTACCTCTGCACCCACTTGTGTTTATTTGAGAACAGCTCTAGACGGGAAAAAGTCAGCATGGGGAAAGAAAAGAAAAAAAAACAACACAGCAGCTCGGTGCGACTGTGACAAGACCTTTGAGGAATTCTTATCTGACTTGTGGAAGGGAAACCAGAGCCGTGACAGATTCAGGGCACAGCGTGACATTGTTTTCCTTTCATTTGTCCTGTGAAATAGGACATGTTAATAAAAAAAAAAAAAAGAGAAGGAGAAGAAAACTGAAGATTTCTCTTCATCTGCTCCTGTGTCGTTCCATAAAAAGGCCACATAATGTGTTCTGGAGTCGGGGCTTTATTGGATCAGACACGGGATTTTCCTCTCGGTCTGAAGGTAACCTTTCCCTTCGTCTCCTTTATCTTCATCTGTGTGGCCTCCTCTCGTCTCTCTTCGTTCCTCTCGCCTCCTTTCTTTTCGCCAAATAAAAAGGACCGCTGGCTGAAAGGTGATGCCTGGCGACGAGATGAAATCTAATCAGACAAGACTGAGGAGGGAGGGGCGTTTAATGGCTCACTGAGAGGAAAGAAGTAAACACCTTTCTGTTTTTTTGTTTTGTTTTTTTTTTTAGTTTTTCTTGTTTTTTCTTGAGGAACCGGTCGGAGGCTCGACCCAAAACGCCTCACAGTCAACACCTTTCTGGAGGCACGGTGACGACTGCTGACGAATCGAGCCGAGTTCTCCTCGTGCCGCCGCCTGCGTCATCAAGTGTTTTGTGAGGCGGCGAAAATAGCTGGGTGGGTAGTGAGGAGAGGGGAGGGGGGGCGGAGGATGCTGTGTGTGCAGTCAGCAAAAAAGAAAAAAAAAAAAAAAAAAATGGTGGCAGGTCATGAATTTTGTTTTGCAAGTGGCTGCTGAGAAAGACGAGGATGAAAAGCGTTTCTGATAGAAGAGCAATGATGGTGTTAAAGCCTGACGCTGCCGAAACACACTGCTGGATACCTGGCTTTTGTGTGTGTATGTGTGTGTGTGTGTGTGTGTGTGTGTGTTGCAACAGTCATTATACTGCTTGGTTCCTAGAGATGAATAGGTATCACCACCAGGGGGCGCCTATTCACCTCTAGGAACCAAGCAGTATAATGACTGTTCCAGTGTGTGAAAGGCTCTCATCACTGTCTGCACTAGCGGCAGGGGCGTGTCTAGATGTTTTTTTGTTCTTGGGCGCGGGGTGTGTGTGTGTGTGTGTGTGTGTGTGTGTGTGTGTGTGTGTGTGTGTGTGTGTGTGTGTGTGTGTGTGTGTNCCCCCCCCCCCCCCCCCCCCCCCCCCCCCCCCCCCCCCACAACCTGTGGAAGGATGGAAAACTAAATTGGGAGTTTCCTCTAAATGCATTGCAGGCTTAGATTACAGTGACCAGCGGGGTCAAAACATGAGCAATTATTTATTTACCCACACAAAACACACGGATCTGTTCAGCGTGTGAAAACGATGCAGCGGTTCTGTTTTGTGCAGCGTCTTATGCCACATGCTAACTTTCCTAGCCACACTTAGCTTAGCGTAGCTTAGCCATATATGTACGTCTCTATTTTTAGTACCATTGTGCTAACTCTATCCAACTTTTCAACTTTAAATGAAAATTATTGAACCATTACAAATGAACCACACATTACAAACACCTACTTAATTTCTCCATTATGAAGAGGGAATTTCTAATTCTTTTCTAGCACATTTTTGAGTTTTCAAACTTGAAAATTTTTTTCTAGAAACTTTGAGATATTTTTCGTGGAAACTTACAATGACCCCAATACACTGTCCTAACAGTCATCTTAATGCAGCTCTAGTGGTTTTGATTTGTGTCATTATGAATCTGGTTCTTTTCCAGTTTTAAACCTTTTCATCGCGCTAATTAGCTTAATGAAATGAAGAAAGGAACAGTGCAGAGAAAGCTTCTCACCGGTTTTCTCCACATTAATTGCACATAGATGCAGAGGCTCCTCAGTCTGCTCCGGGGACCAGATGGCCATGAGCCTGATGCGAGCCGAGTATTCAGGAAATGCCAGAAAACAGAGGAAAAAAAGCCCCAGAAGAACCTGCAAAAATTTTACTTGCAAATACATCAGTGACATTTTTCATGTTTTATTCTGAAAAACCCTTTGGATTATTTAATGACTCTGCTTCAAGTTACTAAAAACAATTATTCCTTCCATGTCATCTGTCAGCATAGTATGCAGAGTGTTATTTCTTTTGCTTTTAATTTGCTTCAGATAAACACCACAGGACTTTTAAAAGGATCTCATTCAAGACCTCACGAATCAACAGCAGACAATGTCGCCCTCTTGTGGTTTGTAGCAGGAATGGCAGAAGCGCGTCACAAGTTTCTACACAATTTGGCATTTTTCCAACCTCTAACATTTTTTTGAAATATTTAAATATGATTTTATTTTCTTTTTTTAAACCCATTCTGCTCCAAAAACCATGTCTTCTGAATGAAACAAAATCTTTAAAAAATATTTTAAATCATAACACCACACTTAAATGTTTAAGATAAAACACAGTTTTACGATCAGACAAATTTAAGTACAAACCACCACCAAAAATAAAGCAGTCTCAAGAGTAGATTAATAGACTGTGAGAATGATTCAGTGTCGTGGTAAAGCTCAGTTTTTCTCCTGACGATACCCTCAAAAAACGTCACGCCTGCAGTACCTCAGTTTTATCTTTGATTTTCGTCTTGCACTGAAACTCCCACTTAGCCGTCTTTATCATCCAAAGGCAACAGTCCAAAAGGCTGACTCACTCTGCAAGCAGAGGATGATGACCTTACTTGTGCCATTACAATGCAATGTGATGATTGTTGCACAGCTTTCCTTGAAGATAAAGGAATAATAAGTACACAGTACAAGTATAAATCAAGTTTTACGACATTAGCATAAAACTCATGTCAAAGTTTAGGGCCGGGCCCACTGGCCCCACCACCAGGCGGGGTGCTAGGGTTAGGATTAGGGCCACTACAAAAACGGCAGCAGGAACGTTCTACAGACCTGATCCACAACCCATCAGGTGACATTCATGACCAATGAGCACACTGAGCAGCATGTTTGTCTTGTTTGCTTGAGAGTTTAATACTAAAGTTGAACAATTCCATTACATTTTTTTTTTTTTTTTTTTTACACAAAATCATTCGTAGATAATGAGATATTAGTCTGGTTAGTTCTGCTGATTTTGAGCTGTTTTATGGCCTCTTGTCACTTTAAATCCATACAAGCTGCTGGTGGCCATGACCCCCAACTCAACGTTTGCACTCGCATGTGAAAGCGGTTGCACACAGATGTGCAATTATATAACCATTGAAAACCATAACAAGAATGCAGCTTGTGGTTTCTGGACGGTAAGTCAACAGTAAAACACTTGTATTGTCCGGCAGCCATTGTACAGCGCTTACAGCGGTAAAACTAGCCAAACAAATGTGCTAGAACTCCACTGGGGTTGCTAGGTAACGTTCTGGGCTTTGCTGGGGTTGCTAGGTAAGGGGCGGTTCCTGCTGATTTGTGACGTTACATTCATAAAGTTGTTGAAACGCCTCACTGTCCAGACACCAAGAAGCAGTAGAAACACAAATGAAAGTACAAAAAAGTGCAAAATGTCAACTTTGCATATTACGTCCCCTTTAACAGTAAAAACCTAATTAAACTGTCAACAGCTCAAACGAAAGATTTTGTAGGATCTGCCATTTATAGATTGTAATCCCTTACCTGAATCGTACAGCGACTGAACGTCAAGCTTCTTCATTTTGGCCAAACCTTAAATTGCGCAAGAACGATCAAGAGAAACTCGACAAAGATTGTGTACACTTTTATTTTTGTCTTCCCTCGTTAGATAAAAGCTTATGCAGAGGAGCGCAGTAATAAGAAACCGCTGCAGCTTTGGGGGATTCTGTCCAAAGCTGGACAGCAGAACTGTCTGAGGAGGTGACCGGACACTGAGAACACAGGACGAAGCCCAATGCCGTAAATGCTACATGACACACAACACCGTTCAGAAGAGAAACAGTCCCATTCACCGGCTGCCGTCAGCCAGGAAATCTCCTAAAAACAGTCATTCTGAGGTAAGCTTGAGGTGGCTAGTGTTGAACGGAGCAAATAAACCTACTCTCTGCTCTGGGCATCTGTAGATCAGCTCTATCTGGCATAGCTTTGGCATTAGGAGGCAACAATGGTGGCTTCCTTTGACAATAAAGTATTGGTTGTTCATTTCATGAACAATTAGACTCGACTCCTGCAGCCTTGGGTATGGAAATATGACAGTAAAACTAAAAGAACACACACCCTCTGTGAGGTTTTGAGGGACTAGTTAGAGTGAGGTTCACTTTGAAGTGCAGCTTTGCACAAAACGTACAGGAGCTTAGAAGCTTTAGCTTATCCCAGTCAGAGAGGAAAAGGTGCCTGAAGCCCTCCTGGAGACGCAACAAGCGAGTTTTAGCGTTTCTGAAACGATATACATATATAGATACATCAAAAATAAGAACGAGTACATTATTATGTAACCAAGCTAGCCTCTTTGGCTAGACTCAGACATGAGATTAAACAGCACCAATGAGTTTAACAAAACAAAAAAAATTGCGTTGTAGGTGTGTAAGGCCTAGAAATGCATCCATCAGGATTCTGTGGCCAATTTCAAAGCGGCTTTGATTAAATTACAGACGTATGTGTTCTGTTTCTGTGTGAAAGGCCAGTTGTGTAAAACTGTTTCATTACAATATCAGAAGGCAGAATTATCCCAAAGTTTACCTTTCCAAACTACCTGTAGCATCTTAGCGGTAAGTTCGCTAGCATTACTGAAACTGTCTGTGTCTTCTGTGATAATATGTAAATTCTCACCTTAAAGACTCTCCCACTGCTCACCCTGAGTTGAATAGTCGAGCGCGGTCACGTAGCTGCTGGACGTACGCATTCGCACACGGCGCAGACAAACCGGCGGACACCACTCGCGCTTCAGTATGCGTCACGTCACACCCCAGCTTCCGAGCTTCTGCTTCACAGAGCAGTCCTCTCCTGCAACTCTCCCACTCGGCTCCTTCAGACTAGCCAGCAGCAATTAGCGTAAGATAACGGTCACGGAGCGAACACGGCACCTTTCCGTAAACAGACTCCTCTGTGGACATAGACTTTGCAACTTCCATCCAGGAGCTTTTAGCCATTTCGCAAACTTAGAAGGTATTTTGTGAAGAATGTAAATGTATACAATTCCTCACCACGTCTGATAAATGCTCCACAACATACGCGGACATACACTATCCGCGTATGTCGCACGCGGATAGTGTTCCAAATAGTGGAAGCGGACTAGCTGAAGTGAAATATTAGCATATTTCTACATAAAACACGCCTACAAACTTTGTACCAATCACTCCGTGTGAATAAAATGACCTAATTTTCGTCACGCATTTCCGTCAAAGAGAAACAACTTCAGCGTTTTGCTGAAGTATGGGAGAGTCTTAACTGGTTACTCTGTAATTTATTCAACCTTCTTTAGTGTTTAAGAAGATGACAACTTGGCTTTAGTTGTTTTGCCTATAATCCAAATGGTTTCTTCAGTTCCGAACAAAGGAAACCATACTGACCAAAGTGGGGGAGTAACAAGTTTAAAAGTCGTACTTTGAACAAACACAATAGACTTTATTCAATAAAGTCAAACTCATAAAACTAAAACAAGACGTAATTAATGGGGCAGTTAAATAAGATAAATTAGTCACCATCAATAGTCTCTATTCAGCTCAATATTTGGGTCATTATTGCTTCTGTCGCTTATGTCCCTAACAATGTAAGTAAGTTGTTTTGGTCAAATGTCTAAAGGTTGAATTTCTAGAAAGCTGACTTGGGAGACAAGACAGCAGGACTCCCAGGTGTTTTTATATTTTTTTAGTTTTGGTGTACACCAGTCTATTCAGCCTTCCTGTTATCCGCTCAAAGTCTTGCTCTCTCACACGGCCTGATTAATATGCAGATATGTCTCAACATTTCATAGAAAACACTAACTTTATGACTAACGCTGAAAATAATTAAGTGTTCTTCCCACAGTAACAACATCCACACAGAAGAGTGTGGCTGTATGCTCTGCCTGCTACTGGTTACATGTAGTTTGGACTGATTGTTGGAAATTGTCTGATTAGAGTCAGTAGTTGACTTCTCGGAGCATCTCTAGTCCAGGACACCATGAAATCAAAAAAAAGTATAAATAACACCGATTCTTTAAACACAATTTTGATAAAAAATAAAAAATACACAGAATAAAAGGAAAGGTGGTGCAATTTGTCACTTTTGGGATTACCTGAGACGCCAGTTATCCCTCCGGGTTGTACAGATTTAGTGTCAACAACACGTATTGATTGATTAAAACCTATCAATAGCTTTATAAACCAGGCAAAGACATCCCAGCAAAAACAAGACGGCGTTTTTTTTGTTTATGTCTTTTCCATTTCATCAAAAGACAGAAGCCGCACTCTCTACAACAGCCAATCAAAACCTGACCTGCAGGCTCAGATTATTCCGCTCAGCAGCCGCATGCTGGAGTAAACCAAACATGTAGCAAAAGAAAAACAGGAAAAACAGCTTATGTTCAGATGGTGAGGTGTCCTTTACATAACGCTCCCCTCACAGGATTTAGGCATTTTGATACCATCTTGGAATGCACTATATATTGATTTATATACCATAGACCTTATATACCTATACATAGACTGTATATTGCCATTATTATAAGCAGGATTACTGTTGATAAATGCAGTGGCCTCCTCACCTGAGGCACCTCAGAGGGCTTCAACCAACCCCCATCCTTCCATTGGCCCAGAAGGTTCCACCCGCGGGTGGAGCAGGAGGCATTTTACTGTTCTGTTTCAGACTGAATAATATTCAGACATGACGACTGAAAGTCTGGCTGGGTTTAGTCACTCCTCGTCCACAGACTCCCTTTTTGAGTCCTCGTCCTTCTGTTCCGCCCCCTGAGGGCTCAGCGGGGCCGCCGCCGCCTCCCCGGTGATCAGCGAGGAGCCATCTTGTTGGTCAACGATTTTCTGAGAAGTGACATCCTCCTGCGAGAGGCAGAGGGGTAATGAGATGACCGTTCTGCCTACACAGCAGCTCAGAAAGTTTCGGTCGGCTTGTTAAAGCCATCAAAGCGGCGGCTTTAAGATTTCCAGAGTGTGTTTGTGCGGCGCTGCCTGCTGTTAGCTCGTTCTGCTGCTGCTGCACATCGACTCCCACAGAGCAGTTCACTGCTAACACAAAGGGCAGAGTGGGAAACTCCTGAGCTCCAACAGTGTAAACATATGAGGGAGCTCAGGTGTAGTTCTAAAGATTTACACGCAACATCAGACAACACAACAGGAATCAAGTTTCTCATAGTTTATGTGTCAAACAAAAACTTCAGTGGATCTTTTTGGCCGATTTTACGTGACAAACTCAAAGACCAACATAACTGACATGTGGAAGGAGGAGGAAACCTTATATTAAAACAATTTACAACCTAATTTAGCTCTGGACTTTGACTAGCCCATTCGAAAACATACATCTTAACTCTAGATGTACGGTCAGGGTCATTGGAAGGGGAAAGTCCAATCCACTTTCAAGTCGAACAGATTATCAGGTATTGTACTTGTAAAAAGCCACAAGTACTGAATCAAAGAAATGATCAAATATTTTTTTCAGAATGGGGCATTTCTATTTATGATGTACATTTTTAAAATCGATTGTTAAACTGAAGTTAGTATTTTACTTTTCAGAGACACTGAATGTTTTGGCTGATTTATCTGTGAGCAATGAGCATCAAAAGTACAAGTAAAAACCTTGAAATATTTCCATATATGTGATGAATCTACAAAATGTAAGAGCTTCATTTTCTGAAATCACTGAAAAAAAATTCATTGAATCTGGCTAAAGACTAACCCGAATAAGGAACAAATCTGTGGTTGTAAAAATGTAGAGAGGAAATCAATAGTTTTGGAGGACAGTGAAGGTAAAAGGCTTTGCTGGTGGTTGTGTGTTTGTGACCGTTCACTGCACACTGTACACCGAGTGGCTCCACGTTCGTTCATGTACCTGCTCTGAGAACCGATGATTCACTTGATCTACAAACTCTTGCAGCTCTCCCTCTTCACCGTTTGAGTGGCAGCTCGGACTTGGCACCTCGATCCCGTGGCTTTCCAAGATGGCGGCTTCTGGTTGAGACAAAACAGGTCGGGTTCAAAGGTTTTCATGGACTACAACAAGCAAGGCGGTGAATAAAAACACAGAAGAAGTTTAAGTCGGCTTTCGATTGTAAGTTCAGATCCCATAAATCCCCCCCAAAAGTTTGAAACACTTTGCTTGTAAAATAACATAGTCCATATTTAAGAGTTTAAGTAATGTAGTTTTTAAGCTTGAGCGAGTTTTAGACACTCAGTTTAGGAAAAACAAGGTTGAATTGTCGCCGTTTCCACGATAGAAAATAGAGTTTAGATCTACAGCCCGACCCGAAATTCGGATGTGTTTAGGCCCCATCTAAACTCTAATCGAAAGCCACAAACGGAAGTCAACTTCAGTTTCTTGAAAAGTAGTTCATCTACAAAAAAGACCAGCTTTTTTTTTTTTTTTTTTGCTAATTAAACAATCCTTAGACCTTTCAATTGTACTCCTGTTGTTCAATCAGTACAGTGTTCACTCTTACTGCACATCACAGACAGATGTGCCTGAGTTGAACCACACTTTGTGCTGTGGAACCTCATTATTTTCTGTGGAAAAACGCGACAACGATCCGAAAACACATTCGGGAACCGGAACGGTTGGTGGAAAAGGCCCTGTATGCGTGCGTGCGTGCGTGCGTGCGTGCGAACTGTTGGCCGGCTCTTGTCAGGTCAGCCGCTCTCACCTATGTTTGCTCTTCTCTTCATCTCCTTCCGACGGTTGGCGAACCAGTTGTACACCTTCAACGCCGTCACCCGCTCAAACTCTGACAGCTTACAGCCTGAAGCAGGAGAGGAATGAGCAACACACTGGATCTGTTCATACAGTAATGAAGTAGGATCAGTTCTGTTCTATTTAATGGCAAAATTAACTTTTTATAATAACAATAATAATAAAGAAGCTCATTAAGTGTTGCAGTCATTAAGCTGAGTTTTACTGACAATCCAAAAGCATAAAGAGACACCAGGGGAAGA
>CAEFZX010000453.1:0-18981 GCA_903066825.1 Alfaro cultratus | reverse complement strand
TATATATATAAAGCACCTTTTGCTATCCAATTATTAATTGGTTAATTCAAAAAATAGTCGACAGATTAGTCCCGCACTGCGTTAAGTCAGTCAGAAAGGACTGAGCTCTTCACATGTTAGAAATAGATTTTTAGCTGAAGATGCATCCTTTGCTACAAATTACCACGCGTACCAAAGACATGCTATGTTGTTGTAGTAAAATTTTAATTTTCCTCTTTAAAAAGGAATTATTTTTTATTTGCTTCTTTTAATGCATTTCCAATATTGTATTAAAAAGGCTTAAGTGGTTAATTGAAACATCTGCACACTTTTCTCTAATTAATCATCAGAATAATCAATAGAATTATTATTAGTTGCAGGCCTAGTTTCGATGAAAAATGATGCTACTTATGGCAGAACTTCTCCTCATCTCTGCTTTTTTTTTTTTTTTACATTAAAATCCTCCTGGTATGTCCATGGTTTTGGCGGCTGCAGGCCTGTAGGGACTTCCTGGCCCTGGCGCAGAGTCACAGCAAGCGGTGGCAGAAAGCCTTGCAAGTTGAGCGAGAGCAGCGAGTGCGGCTGGAGGAGGCCTTAGAGCAACTGGCCAAACAGCACAACCACCTGGAGCGAGCGTTCAGAGGGGCCGCACAGGCTCACGCTATCGTGGACAATAAAGGTAAAGTTGAAGTTCTAATGTGAACCGGTGCTCCTTCTCTAACTTGCTAATCATCTCATAGCCTCTTGCCAGAGCAGGGTCACCAGGCTTTACTTGTGCCTTAGCATTGTTTTTTTATTTATTTATTTATTTTTTTTTTTTTCATTATTGCCTTTTTTATGACTATAGTTGGTATTTAGGTATTAATCTTCCAGTCTTCCAATAACGCATAACTATCAGGTGATATTTTCAAATTTCCTGTCAACTTTAAACATTTTTTAACTGAAAAACATGGTGGCCGTCTGGATAACTGCCCTAGTGCACTGGGCTTAGCAAGTTTTCTGGGGGAAACCGTGCAGAGATTTCCAACTCACGATTCATTCATGATAGTTAAGCTGTTTATGTAATTTAAACATGTTTATGGGTAAATTACATTAGTTTTTATTTAAGCGTCACCGCACCAGATTTGACATCAGCTTTTTAAATTCATCTTGGTGTGAATTCAAAACTACTCTCCAACAATTTAAAGGCAAAATAATATGATTGATGTGTAAAGTTGGATTCCCTTAATGACAGCTGTTGGCACGGCTTTCATTCAAAGTTTCAAGTTTCACCTCTGTTTCAAGTTTCAACAGGAGTTGAGAAGTGAAAACAGAAATGATCCTGTTGTTGCTTCCTAGGTGCTGCTGGGCCAGGAAAAGGTGAGGCGAGCGACGAGGACGATGATAACGAGTTTTTTGATGCCATGGAGGACGCCCCTGAGTTTATAACCGTACCTGCAGACCCACAGTTCCACAAGTCAGTATCTGTCTCTTTAAGAGCTTACATATTCATTTCACATATTTATGCATTTGCAAAATGGTTTCTTTGTGTTTTTCCTGCTTGTTAAACGTAATTGTACGACAAGGAAGATGAAATTTCCTGGTATGACAGACTTTAAGCAAAAGTACAGCGCTGCTGCATTTATACAAATGTTTATGACAAAATGACTGACAGTATTCAAATAACAGAAAAGCAAACTTTTGATAAAATATAAGAACACATTAACTATTATAGGTAGACTGATGATAAAAATCTTAGTGATGGTGTTTATCTTATTAGTAGGAAAAAGTTCACCAGTCTTCTTTCAGCTAGCAACCTGTTGTGGTGAGGCATCAGTTGCTGCGTAAAATCTGGAAAAACATTTTTTCTGACATCAATTAAAATGTTAAACCTTAAGGAAAGGTGTTGTTTGAGTCTAATTTTTTTCCTATTTGGCATAAAAAGAAAAATGTTTGTTACTTTAGAATCTATTTAACTTATTGCGGTCTTTATTACAGCTTAATGTGGCAAAGTAGTTAGAAACTGTGCTGACAGAATATCTCTTTCATTTCAGACGTTCGAGCAGTAACGCGAGTGGGTTGAACACCGATATGTGTTCAGACGATCAGTCGGTATGTCCTGCTTCAGCTCCTTTATCCATCTGGATTAGTATTGTTGTACCACCATGTAAAATCAAATTGAATCAGAGACATCAACACAAATATTAGTAGCTTTTAATTTGATATATTTTAGCTCAATGAGGAGCCTCTCGCAATGAACCAAGAGTCGCCCTCTCAGGAGCTGGTGCCGCTGAAAAAGAGGCGAACATGCATCCCCGACAAGCCCAACTACTCTCTGAACCTCTGGAGCATCATGAAGAACTGCATCGGCAAAGATCTGTCCAAGATCCCCATGCCTGTGAGTAACCACGACAACTGTCAGAGCTGAACTACATCTTCTGGCACCTCTTCTGGCACCTCAGCTGTTAAGCTGATTCACCCGAGTTAAAAGGAAAAACCACAAAGGTGAAACTCAATTGCAAAATTGAGTTTGCAAATTGAGGGAAACCACCTACCTGGTAGTGCTGTTGGTTCTTGTATAAACAGAGAGGAGGAAGTTGGTTTTGTTTCATTGTTGGCATCATAAATTAATACCCATATCAAACATTTGGAGCCCCTCCTTTCAAAGGATGCTCATATATTTTGTGTAATCTCCAATTTATCATTTAAATCTGACTTTCTGAAATCATTAAGCCTCATTAAACAAAAATAAAAAAGTGAAGAAATATGATCTAGCTATCGAGTATTAACATAAAGTAGAGCTGGAAAAAATGTCTTAAAAATAAAATCTCCAATTGTTTTATATCAGATTTAATTTCCAATTTTAAACATGTATTTTTACCTCATGTTTTTCCTTGGGGGAGGGGCGAACAAATTACAGAAAATATCTTAAACTTGCTTATATTTTAGTTATTCCTTCTGTGAGTTGACATAAATTCAAAGTCAAAATAAATAGGAGCTTTAAAACATGCATGTCAAGTAAGAAGCAGTTCTTGAGCGGGTTAACATCACAATGAAGTATTGTTTCTATAAGGAGTGCAGTTGGTGAAAAAATCCTGACTTTTTTTCTTTCCATCAAATCTTCAAATTATCTTCAAAAACAGGAAATTTGATTAATTGATAAAATTAATTAATCACCCAGCCCTGACCTGAAGGGATAGAATAGATGTAGGACATTAAGAAGAGCAAATGTTGTTATAATTTATGCTTTTAATATGCACTGTGTAGAAGTACCTATTTAGGAGTATAATAATCTAAATTGCTGTTATTTACAGCAGTTATTTTATAAACAACAAAGTTATCACTGAAGTCTATAATTTTGTTTATTTATACTTAAACTTTGTTTTGTTCAATTTTGTAATTTGTTGATTTGTTAGGTTGTTTTTGTTCTCAGGAGAAAGAAATGATCCATAGTTTAAAAAAAAAAAGACTAAAGTGAATGAACTTAATATATATTTATGTAATCCATGAACACAAACTAGAGTTATAAAAAAAGCTTTCTGTAGGCGTAAACAGAACACCCTGAAGTGTTATTCCACCAGCAATGTGACCTTTTAGTTCTTTCATTTGTATTGTTAAAATAATAAGACATTTCAATCAATCAGATCAAAAGTCGCCGCCGCCTCTTGCATGTCTTGGCAACGGTTGAGTTACTAAATTCCAGTTGAGCTCCGTTGACAGATCCTCCCTATTTCTGTCAAACTAGTGCAGCAACGTTCCGCTAACTGATCTGCTGAAGGATAGCTTATTAAACTACTCTTATTCAGAGGAAGTCAACCTGCCCACTGCGACTGTACTAGGCCTGACTCGCACGCAAAGATTTTTCCCAGTCACTGCTTGACGTCGAAACGCCGGCCATGTTTACGTTATATTGTTCTGGGTTTATACAGGTGACATGGCTCTTTATTTCCTGTTGACTCCATAATGAGTAGCAACATTTACATGTGACTGTGTGACTTTATCCCTTTTGTGGTAAATCAGTGAAAAGACACAACATGAAATGGAATAAACACAAATCTGGACTTTAATATTCTTAGAAAGAGGTCAAAGGCTCGGAGTCACAGTACTTGTACTGAGGAACATTAAATCCAGTTTGTAAAACTGGAGCCTCATCAGACTGAATTGAGATCGGTGTTCATAATGCGTGTAAACTACAGGTGTGTCTCAGTACATTAGAAAATGATTAAAGCTTAATTTAAATTAGTGATTCAATTCGAAATGTGAAACTTTTATTTAGCGTCAAGAATCTTCCTCAATTTGTTAGATCAGCTTAGCTTTACATTCCTCCCTGTTGCTAGTGGTTCTTTGTCCATCACACTTTTTCCATCCACTAAACTTTTAATTAATGTCTGAGAGGCTCTTTTGTGATGATTATTTGTGGTTTAACGTCCTTATCTCTTGGAGTACTTTAAAATCAGCACCCTACCCCTTAATTTTCTAGCCCATCATATAACATTTCTGGATTTAAAAATCTTTTTTTTTTGGTCATAGACATTGTTTGTACTTGAAGTATGTCATTCTGTTCATCACATCTACATAAAGTCAAAGGTTTCAATTTTTAAAAATTCAATTAATTAAAGGAACAAACGTTTTAATTGCATCAAATTTCCTGTTTTTTCACCTAAAGTGACGCTGGGCACATAAATTCCTCCTTTCTAGGTGAACTTCAACGAGCCGATCTCCATGCTGCAGCGGCTGTCGGAGGACCTCGAGTATCATGAGCTGCTGGACAAGGCAGCTAAGTGCCACAGCTCCCTGGAGCAGATGTGCTACGTTGCGGCCTTCTGCGTATCCGCCTACTCCACGACGGTGTACCGCACGGGGAAGCCCTTCAACCCGCTACTGGGGGAAACGTACGAGTTGGACCGCCGGAGAGAGAGCGGCTATCGCTCCCTCTGTGAGCAGGTACTTCAGAACAACACAAAAGGAAATATGAGATGTGATGGGGAAAATAATAACAGAGAGAAGAGAGAGGAGATGAAATAGTCCAGTAACTGAAACTTTACATTATGAATGGCAAATAAATGTTCTTTAGATTAGGACAGAATCAAGGATTAAAGCTTGTGTATTAGCATTTAAGCAATAGAATAGTGGGGGTGCAAATCATTTAATCTTATTGACGATGAATGTTTGGATTTATATTTACTTGTACACATGGGAGTTTCTTTAGCGCACCGCGGTTGTGTGGTTGTCATTATCTTCCTAAAAGGAATTTCTTTTAAGAATTGGATGTACGTTTAGCCCAACTGGGCTGGGCAGCAGGGCTGGGCAGCAAATTTCTTTTATTGAATTTATTTATAATTTTGTTGTTTCTTTTCACAGGTGAGTCACCACCCTCCTGCGGCGGCTCACCACGCAATCTCGGACCGAGGTTGGACTCTGAGGCAGGAGATTACTGTTGCAAGCAAGTTCAGAGGCAAATACCTGTCAATCATGCCTTTAGGTGAGAGATGATATGTCAGTCAAAAAGGTGCCTGCCGTTTTTGTGGTTGTTAGTACAGGGTGTGTTTCAGCCGCTGGATTTTTGCAGCGTTAATAAAGCATAAAAGGCTTATACAAACAAATGGACAATATGTTTTTTAAGCAGGCTGATAATAGCTAGAAAAATGTTTCTGACACGCCTTTTTTTTTTTTTTCTTTCCAAGTTATTATCAATCGGCTGGTGTTGTTTTAGCACACTCAGTTTTTTTTTTTGTTGCGTGTGTTTTCTCTCACAGGCACTATACATGCCATCTTTGAGAAGAGCAACAATCACTACACATGGAAGAAGGTTACCACCACAGTGCACAACATCATTGTTGGAAAGCTGTGGATTGATCAGGTGAGAGTGATTGGTGCCAGTGCAAATAAAACTAAGAAAACCTGGATATTAAATAAGATCATCTAAACTTGTACCCATTGGCTTGATAAGTTGAATCATTGCCACATTATTGCAGGACCAGTTTTTGATTAGTCATCAAGAAACATTTCTAGCATGAAGTTGATCAAGCTGGAGCTGAAGAAGCTTTACCTAACATTATATCTTGACTTATTACAGTCCATTTTTCTTTCAAAAGATGAAAAGGATGGAAAGTCATGCGTTATTTTCTGCAATACAAATCACACTTTTTTTATATAGTTTTGGTGACTCATATGTTTTTTTTTTTCCTTTTCATTATGTATTTATTGTCTGTAGGGTTAAATTTTAATTCATACTGACGGACATGTGCCAAGACTGAAAGATTATCATCTGCAATTGCAAGGAAAGTTAATTGTGGGCTGAATGCAAGACCTCCAGAGCTGGAGGAATGAGTCTCCTTATGGGTCTGTGACCGTTGTGCCAGGTGGTTGCCAGGGAAATTAATATAGGTAAATGACATTGCTGGCGGATCTTCTTGGTGTTTATCGCTTCATGCCACGCAACCGCCTAGCTATCATCCCGGATTTACATTACATGCGTCTCCACTTTGGTGTGCTTTTCACTGGCAGAAGAGTTGTTTCTGACTATCTTGGTTTAGTGAGTCGACCGTTTCTGAGTTTGTTGAAAAGTAGGTAACTGATCACAGCATGTCATCAGATCAAATCATTAACATGAAAAAGATCCGCCTAACATTTGACAATTTCTAAGTAAATGCGACTCATACTCCAGTGCAACTTGTATATGTTTTTCTACTCCTCAACGCATTTTTTGACTGATGCTACGTATAGTCCGGTGTAACTCATAGTCCGCAAAATCTGTAATTGTTTAAGAGACAATTGGCCCTCAGTGGGATCATTACCCTTCACATCTCGTGACTTTTACCATTTTGGTATTCCAGGCATTTTAACATGCTGTGCTGTTTCACAAGGTTCCCAAGGCCTTTAGCAGACAAACAGGCCCACAGCATGATAGATCTTTCACTCCACTTTGCAGTGGCCATGAGGTGCTTTTCTGTATTAATCCTTTAACACCAAGCCCATTGTGAAGTGCTTTTCTTTTTTTTTGGCCAAGAAAATCTCAATATCAAGCTGCACCCATAGGCCTGTCGCAATAAACAATAAATCAATTAATTGCACAATAAATTAAAACTATCGACCTCATTTAAATTATCGCCTTTATCGTTTCTTCCAGCCTTTTTCTCTTTCTGTTGATGACACTGAATGAAAAAAGGCTCAACTCCAGTGCTCTCCACTGACCCGCCTTTCCTCATTGCCTAATGCCCAGGGCACACTACACGATCTTAGAGCTGTCGGCCGATTGTCGGCCCATTTTCAAAACCTGTGAAGACCACACATTAGCCGACAGAAATCCTAGGTATAACGGTTCGATCAGGTTCGATCGTGCCGTGTGGTGTCCAACAATGGGCACAAAATAATGGCTTCAAGTCCAGTTAATTACTTTTAAAACCATGCATTAATCAATGTTTTACTCTACCTGCAATGCATGTGGCTAGTGTCAGTCCTGACTGAATGAAAATCATTATAACCTATTTATGTCACGTTAACGAAGAACAGCTGAAAAGTTACCGGGTTTATCAACTGCGGTAGCAATTTCGCTCCAACTCCTCCCCTTGTCATTTCTATTTTCTTTGCCCGAAATGTTGAATAAACATTAATGTTGTTTCCACATATCATCTCCAATGTCCGCTGGACTTCAGGTTGAGTCGTGTCAGCTGTTTGGGATTCCCCTCCGTAATTTCCCCTCAGAAAGCACGAAAGGAATCCACGCTTTCTGATTGGCTACCTGTCTCATTCAACAGGCTGCGTTAATCCTCCCAGTCCTGATTTAGATCGGGGCGGCAACGACTATCTACCGTAACTCACCACACACTACAGGATGATCGGTTACGAAATCGTGTAAGGGGAAAATCGGGGCAAAAAATCCTCCAGTGTGAACTATTGCATCAGGTAGTCGATGTGCCCGTCTTCTCTATTTAAATCTGTTGATTACTGAAGGGCAACATAGTATACAGACTTCATAATCTGCACTCTTTTGGATGAATGCAGTATTTATTTCCACTTTGGCTTTATGTTGTTTAGTTTTTATTCAAGTACATTTTTTGTTAATGGAGACTGAGAATCCATTTTATTTTTGTTTTTGGTTGTTTTGTTTATTTTGTTTATCAGTTCCAGTGTTAAGTGTTCTTTTGAAAATAAAGTGTATTTATCTTTGGCAGGAAACCACATACATTATAATGTCATTTCCATTAAATCAGTGTAAAAAGGTCTTCAAACAATATTATCATTTATCGCAATAATTTTTGAGACAATTAATCGCTCAGCAAAATTTATCATGACAGGCCTATGCACGTCACACTGTTTCTAATAATGCCATGGGAAATTTTAAAAACGAAACTAAAACACGTTATTCAGCCTGAGTAGATGAAAAGGAATTTCTGGAACATCAAGTTCTGTCACTGCTTTGATTTATGTTCAGATGAGCTATTGTTCTAAGGAGGATTAGTACCTCCGCAGGGTACCTGGGTAACGAGCCATTCTCTTAATTCAGATCCACTTAATCAGTGACGCATCGAAACGTTGAGCTGCGGTGAAAATTTTTCACATGGCCCAAAAAACAAATAATGATCAAATTACAGACATTGCAGCATGATGAGACTATTTTTAAACCTTTATTTTTTGGCATCATGTCTTGTTACTCCATTGAAACAAAAGCCTGATGGTGTGATGGAGGTGTTGGTCTCATATGATTAAAGTACAACGTTTAAGAAACCACATGGTTGTTATTGAGAAATCTTTTTCATTTCATTACTCTCAAAGGGACACGTAGATTACATCTAATGGCTGCTGTTCAGACTTCTCACCTTTAGATGTCACTCTTTGCAGTACTTCTCAGACAGTAAGCCTCTAGAGCTTTGAATGTTGGATTCCCTAAGTATCCTGCTTATCTAGTTGGTAGCATGAAAAATGGAGTCCTCATCCAGTCTTGTTTATTACACTTCCAGTTGTTTAGCACTTTTCAGAGATTGTTCTTTAGCTGCTCTCAAATGTAATGAGTAACTATTACATTTGAGAGCATTTTTTTTTTATACTAATAATAGTAATCATTACTGAGTCACTGATTTAAATGGCATCTCTCTTGTTTCCCATGTCGGAGTGAGTAAGAGAATTGGACCTATTCATATTCACACCCAGGTGAAACAGAAAGACAAGGATGATTAAGCCAGGTTTATTTGTATAGCACATTTCAACAACAGGGCAGTGATAGAAACATTATAAAAATACAATACAGTAACCAATTATAAGAGTATAAACATTATATTTTGTCAAAAGCCATCATCAAGCACAATCATCAAATATATTGATCAGTATTCCAGTTATTAATCAAAGGCAGCTCTAAGCAGGTGTGGTTTTAGCCTGGATTTAAAGGAACTCAGTGTTTTGAATCTTTTGCAGTTTACTTGGAGTTTTTCCAGATTTATGGAGAATAAAAACTGGCCTGTAATTCTGCAGTAGTGATTGTTTTGTTGTTGGTGGTTTGACAACTGTTGTTGATACAGCCTGAGGGAACACACCTGACTATAGGAATGAGTTTCACATTTGAATCAGATCAGATGTAATCACAGGCAGAATCTTCTTAGGGAAAGTTATGGGTACGATATCAAGCTAGCAAGAGGAGGATCTTAGTTGATTTATAACTTCTTCTAAGTTTTCATGGTTGAGTTGGTGAAGTTTAGCTATTTCCTCTACATTTATTATGTTTGTGCATAGCATCAGTGCTGGATTTGGTGTTGATATGCAGACTGACCCTCTAATTTTTTCAATGATCTCTATCAAGAAGTTGACAAATCCATTGCAGGCCCTGCAGCAATTGACATGCGTTGTCAATGCTTTTGCTAATTTTTCCCTGTAATTTTTTAAGTGTTGATTGATAGCGACGTAGTTTCTCTTTGTAGATTTCTTAATGAACTCGCCGTCGAGTTTCAACGCCATTTATGTTCAGTGCTTCAACAAGGGCTTCTTTTACATTTTACAAGTGGAGTTAATGATTCATAGAAACGCTATTTTCACAAATTGTACCCTTAAGATAGGACAATTATGCTTCTCCTTTAAAAGATCAATTTATTTTACAAATTTTCACTCATCTTTACTAGGAATGGCAATAAATTTAACTGGCTTTTTATACATTTGCAGCAAAACAAATGTTACGTCAATGCATGTTAACAGTCGATTTTTAGCTCTACATAATATGATGCAGACAGCTATCTATTTAATGCCGACAATTTTAACTCCTCAAACTCTTCCTGTTTCCTCTCAGTCTGGAGAAATCGACATAGTAAACCACACCACAGGGGATCGTTGCCACCTGAAGTTTGCTCCTTACAGCTACTTCTCACGAGACGTAGCCAGAAAGGTCAGAAAGAAGCGGAAACGGCTTGACATGTTTATTTATTATTTTTCCTGTTCTTCTGGTTTTGAGCTGTGTTCCTGTGTCTCGTTTATAGGTGACAGGAGTGGTGATGGACAAGGACGGAAAGGCTCACTTTGTGCTGTCGGGCACGTGGGACGAGAAGATGGAGTTCTCCAGGGTCATGCAGAGCAGTCGGGGAGGAGAGAACGGCACCGAGGGCAAACAGAAGACCGTATATCAAACTCTGAAAGCCAGAGAGTTGTGGAAGAGAAACCCTTTACCGTAAGTGGTTTTGGTTGCAAAGTTTTTACTGCAAGGCCAGAGGCTATGCATAACTATTTAAGGTAATTTCAGTTTGTTTAGCAGTTGTTTACCTACCCTTCTGTTCAAGCACTCACTTTAGCCCTCAAACTACAAACCCAGTAGTCATCCTGTAAACGTTAGTTTTCATCAACACTCAAGTTAAAACGAGTTTCATTGTGCAGCACATTTCAGCAGCGAGGCATTTACACCATAAGAACATAATGCAGTAAACAAGCAATGAACATTACATTTTGTCAAATCAAATAAACACACATCAAACATGTTAAACAATGTTCCAGTTAATACTAATCAAAAGCAACTCTAAACAGGTGGGTTTTTAACCTTGATTTAAAAAAAAAAACCTCAGTGTTTTGGCTCTTTTTGCAGTTTTCTGGAAATTTGTTCTAAATTTGTGGTGTACACAAACATGGAGATATATAATGTGCAACCTCATCATGCCATACGGGGTGACGTTGCTTCAAGTAAAAACACTGTAAAAGTTGATGGTGACTCCTGTTTTTTACTTTCAGGATTTTTTATCTTTTTATTATAATATTTGTAATTTTAAGATGTTTTCCAAAACAAATTGGACTTTAGAAAATCCCCACATTTGTGTAATTTGCCACGATGAGCCGAAGGTCTTTGTGCTTGTGAGTTTTTGCAGATGTACATCCTTGTGTTTGCTTCTCTCTCCAGCGACGGAGCCGAATCCATGTACTACTTCACCGCCCTGGCTCTGACCCTGAACGAGCCCGAAGAGGGGGTGGCGCCCACCGACAGCCGCCGCAGACCCGACCAGCGCCTGATGGAGGACGGCCGCTGGGATGAAGCCAACGGCGAAAAGCAGCGGCTGGAGGAGAAGCAGCGCAGCGCCCGGCGTGAGAGGGAGCGGGAAGCGGCGAGCCAACGCGCCTCCGGCCAGTCGGAAGAAGGTAAGAGGAGAAAGCGTATGCTCTTCGTTTTGTGTTCCTCTTTGGATTGCTTGGGGAAAATCCTGGAGTTGATGAGGTAAAAACAAATCTCTGTGATCCCGCCCTTTTCTCTTCTAAAAGCTGTCGATGAGGACTCTTTTGTTGATCACTCCATGAAAAGCAAGTATCCCTCTTTAATCTGCCAACATCCCCTTTCCTTACGCTTAAATCGCCATCTATAAAGTCTTCCATGCATGTTTTCACGAGTTCTCCCTCTTCCAGGTGCTCCGCATGACTCCTACAAAGCGCTCTGGTTCGAGAGCTGTGAGGACCAAATCACAGGTGAGCAAGTTCACATCTATAAGGGAGGCTACTGGGAAACGAAGGAGCTCTGCAGCTGGGAGGGTTGCCCGGACATATTTTGACCCCTGAAGCGCTCTGCGGAGTCTGACACACATCAGAGCTGGACGGACAGCTTCACGAAGCCCCGTTTGTCCCCTGATTGGACGGCTGCTCCCCTCCAGCGGCTCTCTGTTCTAAGAGATCCCACCTCCCCATCCCGGACGGTCACTACTGTCTGATTCAGAGATGAGAGAGAGATTGAAGGATCTAGTCTTCTGTGTCCAATCAAGTCTCAAACTACTTTTTTCCTCTCACTGTCGTGTATCCAGGAGGATTGGGATTAAATGTTTTTTTTTTTATTATTATTATTATTGTCGAGGGGTTTCTGAGTTGGCTCGGTCTGAAGAAATAAGCAGTGCTTCCAAACTTGTCGAGTCTGTGCCCAAGTCAAATCAGGTGGAGAGGAGATTTCTTTCAGTGTGCTGTGTGATAAAATGATCCACAGGACTATCTACTCAGATAATAACGCTAAAAAAGAGGGTAAAACCTGGCTAATATATACAGTTATATTAAAATATGCTTACACTTTCATTGAAATGTCAACTGGTGGCCTTTAAAATGTTTCTGTTTCTCTGATTTAGTGTCTTAATGTAAAGAAGTGAAGGTCTGCTTGTTTGTGTGCTTGTGGGTAATACATCTTATCTGCTCTTCCATTAATGAAAAAAAAAACATGGCGACTGAATTACAGTGCGCTCGAGAAAAGACTCGATTATCTAGAACACTTATCGACCATCAACACTGTCACATTTTATAGGTAGATTTTTTTTTAAAACAAGATTTAAAGGAAGATATGACTGAAAAATAAATTACTCGGCTACAAGGTTTAAACATTTATCGCCTTAAAAAAGAGCAACCTGCTTTCATCTGCTCTGTCGTAGCTAAATGAACAAAAATACCCGCATTTATTTGGTGTTTCATGTAAAAACATGTTGGAAAATGACAGAAGTCTCATTCACTCACGAAAGATGCCACATCAATATTTGTTTTCATATGTAAATCAAATTTATTTTCAGATAAATTGCAAATAAAGAAAATGAATTAGTTGACAAAGTAATGGACTCAAACAATGACTATAAAGCAAATATTTGAGGTAAAAGTAAACATCACAACCCCACTGTATGTCTGATGGAGAGTTAGTTTATATGCAAATATAATTTAACACCAAAAACATGAGTTGAAATGTTTCCTCGTGGGTGTGTGTGCGTATGTATGTGCGTGTGAATTTCAAAATTTGTAAGTGTACTTAAAAATGAAGAGTTCAGACACAAAGAGGTGGTGAATAACAATGAATTTATAAATGTATAGAAATTCACATTATAGTATTGACAATTGTAGGGTTTTTTTTCCACATGTTTGGTTCTTGTAATGTGGGAGGACTGTCTTCATTTTTCAGAAAAAAAGGGAATTCTGTACTTGACTGAGTAGAGACTTGACATTGTTCAGTATTTTGTATTAACACAAAAGAGATTCTGTAATAAATACTGCAACGTCAAATATTTTCTCTGCCTGCTCGTTTATTTCAGTTTTTAATAGGTAAGTTTTCATAGTTAGCCGTCCTGCCACCTTTTACACAGCAGTTTAAAAACATTTCTAATGATGCTTTTTGTACATCTGCATTTTTTGTAAATCTGCATTTATAGAAATACATTACAAAAAACAATGCAAAATATAACTTTAAAAAGTTGTTTGCTTTTGAACTTGTTTAAATTAATATAATTTTAATAGAATTATTTCAGTCATGATCTTTATTATAAACAAATATGTTTGTCTTAAATAAAATTAAGAGTACTATCTTAAAATATTGTAGCACATAAAAGCCATCTGCACATGAAATAAACTGAATACATAAAATGTTAAATATTTGAAGATAAATATGACTACACTCCTGTAAATATCTTGGGTTCATATTTAGTTTTATTGTAGTTATCGGTTTCCTTTTATTCACATCTTAATCTTTACAAATATTCTCATCCCTTTAAAAATGTGGATAACCTTGAGTGCAAATACCTCTGGTTCAACAAATATTACTGTTGCTAATTTATTTAACACTGACATTTACAGTTATAATTCTGTTATATGTTTAATTTATATTTGCTACAAAGAAATATGGGCAATATTTATGGTTGAATTAAGTCAGTATCCAGCGCTAATTGAGCAGAATATCACACCTTTTAGTTGTACTCAGCCACGTCACACACAAGCTGGTTGTAGCTTAACCTTATTATAGCTTTATCCTGGGATAGTAATAAGAATTGTAGTAATATATTTTTTGGTACTTTTCAAGACATGAACACTTTCCAAGTAAATCATACATTCAAAAATACACTGAAAAATGGAGGAGGGGAAACAAAGAAATGAAAAATTACTGAAAAAGGGATGATGCTCTATGCTTTGGATCTTGAACACTAAGCTTTGGAGATTTGTTTTTACCACCCATATGGTTTTACTCACAGTGGCAAAATAAACTTTGGTCCTCCACCAGCTTTGTTATCTATCTATAGACGGAAACATTATCCGTCTATAGATAGTGACACATTTACCCTTAGAAATGGGTAAATTTCTAAGGGTAATGTTCTCTCATCTTTCCCACTTTGAAACAAAGTGGTCATGTGTGTCACATAAAAAATATATATATATATATATATATATATATTTATACATTTGTTTTACTCTGTTTTTAATGTGTTGATTTTTATGGACCTCCATCACTTATGGTGCTAATAGTTGTTGTAACTTTGACTTTGACACCTCTGTAATCTCTGGAGTTTTTCAGCCAAACTTATCTTAAGGTACTTTCTGCATCTTTACCAGGAGTACCAATAGTTGTGCATCGGCGCTGCAAATCCTCAGTTGGCCCGTCCTGCTTTGCTCTCAGCTAGAAGAGCTGTTCCTTCCACTCCACACATCACAGGCGCCTCTGTTCTCTTGCTGTGTCATGCTGGCAGGTTTATCTGAAAAGCCCACTGGAACCTACCATCCCATGCACGGAGCGTGCAGAGAACACGGTGAGCTGGGGGGCAGGGGGCTCGGGGTTTGGCTTGAACTCTTCATTTGTTTGCGACCAGAGTAAGAGAGGGACGCTCTGTGTTTCCACCGTCGGGGACACACCCTGCCTGCCCTATAGCGGTGCAGTGTGATGAGAGGCTGAGAGAGACCATGATGGGCGGCTGCAGCCTTGTAGAGAGGGAGGGATGGGAATGCTGAATCAGTGAAACTACATAAAAGGTCCAGGAGAGGGTGAACGAGTGGGTAAATGGCAGGGAGAGAAAGGTAACAGGAGGGGTAGGTGGCGAAAGATGAGCTGCATGATTCCTTTTCACTCATTTCATCAATAATCCATCGAGTTTACCACTATTTCGGCCATGTCTGTGTTTTTCAAAGAAACTTTAAGCTGAAGTAAATCTCAGTAGTGACTTTTGTTTACTTTGGCTTAAAGGCGACATTTTGCGTTTACAGTTATCATCAGCCCTGAGAACCGAGGTAAGATTTCACAAATCTATATTTCAGTTTTGTTTTGCACTGATTGTCCAACCTCAGTGTCATATTGGCTGCTTTTATTTATTTTTTCGCATCGACGCACACTGAATAAAACATGAGAACATAAGCGCCACCCTTTGATCTCTAATTTTAACTCTGGTTTTCTCTGTCAGATGCAGGTAGATGAGCCGGTGCTTTTGCCGAGGTTGTGCCGTGTCGCAGTTTGTGGCGGCACGCATGGCAACGAGCTCTCAGGAGTGTACTTGGTGCGAGAGATGCTGAAGACGGAGAAAAGAAAGGAGGACGGGGAGCCCGCATCAGTGCTGATGGTGCTGTCCAACCCTCGGGCCATGCAGCAGTGCAGCAGATATGTTGACACTGACCTGAATCGCTGCTTCACCCACGCAACCCTCAAGTGAGGCACTGATTTTGTTGCAAAAATCATCTGCTTGTGTGACAGACACATTGTTTTAGGTCATCAAACTAATTCAAATAGCACACAGAGGAGTAGGTTCAAAACAGAGTTTTTGAATCATTATTTATTGTGTTGAGAGAAAAAGTTCTTCAAACTGATCTGCATCAATGTAGAAAGAAGCAATTTACCCTTTTGTTCAATTGTGACTCCGCAGATTTATCTTTCCATCCATTATTTTTTGTTTATCTCTGGTTGGGTGTCAGAGGTACCAGCCTAAGCCAAGATTGGCAGAACCATAAATTTAGCTTTTTATTGGGAAATCCCAAAGCAGAATGTCCAGGCATCAGTTTAACCCTATAAGCTCAACCTCAGTTTGGTCCTGCTGCAAGAGAACGATTCAAAACTCCTTAACAAGCCAACCTCTGAATGGCTCAAAACATAAAAACTACGGTTTTGATTATGTGACATGACACAGGCCATTTGCTTGTATGTTAGAAAACTCTCCAATATGGATGAATTAAAACAATTATGCAGAGAATACGTTTTTCTTTGTGGATATAGGAGGTTGAAACAACCATTTATTACATTTCAGGGGGAATTACTTTATTATTTTTTTTTTTTTTTTTTACCTGGAAACAGGTTGACTTGGTTTCCACCTTAACCTTGATAAATAAAATCATATATTAAGTTAGTACAGCACTCCATTAACTAAGGTGCTTGTGTCCTAGGGGCCCCATATCAGAGGGAGCCCCCTATGAGATCTTCCGGGCCCGTGAACTGAATGCCCTGCTGGGTCCCAAAGGCAGCCGGGTGGCAGTGGATCTCATCTGTGACCTCCACAACACCACCGCCAACATGGGCCTGTGCTTCATTGCTTATTCTGACCGTGACTGGATCTGTCTTCACATATTCAGACACTTGCAGGTAAATACTTTAAGTTTTCAGTTTCACCCTGACATTAGTCGAGATCAGTCAGAAAGCATCCTGACTGTCTGGTAATGTTTAATAGAAATCTTAAGTACTTTCAATGTTTTTCTGCCTAAACATTGAAGAGGCCATGACTGGACTCTTCAATGTTTGTTTAAAATATAACAACAGTGGACAAAGTAGAAGTGTAAAGAGTCCACATCATGTAAAAACTGTCTACAGCAGATGAACAGAATCTGAAAGTCTTAAAGAAATTAGATCAAATCTGTTGCAAACCTGAGACATAAGTCATCCAAAGTTAAATCATCTTCTGCAACACTTCCTAAAACTTTCACACACTGTGCTTTGTTTTTTGTTTTGTTTTTTCTCAACAGACAATTTCATTTTAAGAAAGTTTTTACTGAATATCTCTTTGGAAATTATCTTACTGATGTCAACATAATATTTAATACCTGTTACAGTTTCAGAAGTGGCTGCACTCAAGTGCTCTAGAGAAGATATGCTTAGATTTGCTCCATGGACTCTGAAAGCTGAGGTATTTTTTGTTTTCGGATGAGGATAAGAACAGTGATGTATGAAAGATAACAAAACCTTTTATTTTAGCCAAGAAGCTGCATGGCCAATTGCAGGAGAGGAAGGCAGGTGAGCTAGCTGGAGATGTGCACTTGAGAATTTTGGAGTTGACAGTAATATTTGTCACATTCTTTCACCTGAATTGTGGATCTCTGAAGCTTCTCAAGGATTACCTCTTGCTGTTTCTCTTTTTAATCCTCACCTTTCTTAACTTGTCACTTTGTTTGTGCTGTAACACGTGTGTAAATGTTCAAGTGATGCAAATATTTTCTGTAAGCCAGTGTAAATAGTTACTTTGAAATTGAAGAAACAAGAACAAATTGTACCTTTGTAACAGACTGATGGTAATTGTGCAGAAAGATTAATTTCAAACCTTTGTTAAGTTATCTGATAGGAGTACACTCAACTCTAGTTCATGCCTTAAGTTTTTAAATATTTTTATGCATGGGTGATTCCTAGATAGATCAGGTCAGATTCGCTAAATGATCACAGTGGTCAGAAGATGAGTTAAAGTCTAAATTAAAACTTTGAGAAAAACTCCAGAAATCTTGAACAGCCATTTCCATGAAAATCGTTTGTTTATATAACTTTGGGTTTATTCTTATACTTTCTTTTAGAAGCTGATGCCGGATACGCCAATGAGATTTGTCCATTTTGATGTCTCCACTAAAGAGTCATATTCCCTCGATTCCATTGGAAAACACGGCTTTGGTGAGTTTTTGCTTCTTACTGTTTTTAACATAAATGTATCTGAACCCACTGAAAGGATATTTTCATTTAAATCCTGCTTGGTGTAGCCATGGAGATTGGTCCTCAGCCTCATGGGTGTGTCAAGTCAAACATTTACACAGCAATGAAAGAAGGCGTGCAGCACATGCAGGATTGGGTCAGCTGTTTTAACTCAGGTGAGTCCAATGCAAGAATGGCTCAGTTACCTGTATGCAGAGGTGGGTAGAGTACCCTAAAATTGTCCAAAATTAAGCAGTATTAGTAAGAAAAATTAAATATTACTAATTACTAGATGTTTACTCGAAATACAGAGTAACAAAGCACACTAGAGAGACCAGAGGCTGCATGGAGCATACATTTGTGCAGAACTTCCTATCCCTTAGCCTGTTGCTGCACACTGCCAGTCAGCTAGCTGAAGGAAACACTACATTACCATCACATTAAGGATAGAATAGCCTGTTATGTTTGAGTCTGTGAATAACACAACAGCAACAAGCTGCAACATTCTCCACTGTGATCAGATTTAAATTTAGTTCATGTTTATTTTAAATGTTTGCACATATTAATATTAAAAAGAAAACATATTCTTATTGACACCATTATAGTTATCATAGTACATAAGAGTATTTTTTGCAAAAGCAAGAAATAATTACTATACCATATTATTCCAGTTTTATTTTAAGTTTTGTGTTCGCACAGTGAAACTGTGGTATTTTTACTTAAGCCCCTACCCTTCCTAACATACCGTAATTTCCAGACTATAGAGCGCACCTGATTATAAGCCGCACCCAGTACATTTTTAAAGGAAAAACTATTTTGTACATACATAAGCCGCACCTGTGTATAAGCCGCATGTGCCTACATACAGACGGTACACAGAAAGAGTTTTCAAAGTTTTAATAATATACCTTAGCTTTTCT
>CAEFZX010000452.1:0-39158 GCA_903066825.1 Alfaro cultratus | reverse complement strand
TTCAAGAGGTAGTCAGTCACCTGAAATGGTTTTCACTTCACAGGTGTGCCCTGTCAGGTTTTTCTACAATCTAATCTACAATTTTCATAGTCATGAAAATAAAGAAAACCATTTGAAGGAGAAGGGTGTGTCCAAACCTTTGGTCTGTACTGTACATGTCAATTCCCTTCATGCAAACTAAGCTTAAAAGGACTTTCCTAAAGTTATTCTTGGACTTTAGAAGCAGAACCTTGGATTGAAACTGACGGGGAGTGTTTGGCAGACCGACAAAGTCTGGCACAGGATTTCATCCACTGCCAGACTTGAAGTGCTACATCTTCTTTCTACATTTTCACTGTAAAAACACACAAAGTCTTACCAAGTATTTTTGGTCTAGTTTCTAGTGCAAATATCTCAGTACACTTGAAATATGACAAAACTAACTTACAAATAACTTTTCAGCAAGCTTAGTTTGCTTTTAATCAGTAAGTAGAGAGGTAAAAAAAGGAAACATGTTCTGATGAGTAACATGTTGAAATTAACGTGATTTGGCAAATTATGATACAAATCATGACCACCTGGAAAATCAAGATTGTTTTACGTTCCCAATTCTCTTTTCATTAATACTTATCTAAACTTACGGATAAAACCAAAGTTTGTACTTTTTTAGAGACATTTTCTATTTTTTTAAAGTCAAAAGCTGAAAATTGCACTTTAGGGAAATGTTTTTAGCTTGCCATAAACCATGCAGAAGGCATAGACAGCACACATGTGTGACATTTTGCATGTTTTATATTAACATTACAACTACGTGCTGCTTTGTGTTTCTGTGCCACATGAATTCAGAATAAAATAAATAGAAATTTGTGGTATGTAACATTAAGTCTGACACAAAAAGCCGATACCTCTGGAGAGATTTCCCACACCAGCCTCTGAGGCGGCAGCAGCGACAGATCCACCTCTCCCTTACAGTGTCCTTCTTCAGTGTAGCCCAGCTGGAAGGCGTCTGTAGCCAGAGTGTACTGGGAAAGAGAAACACAAAAACAGTGACGTCTCGATGAGCGAAGAAGCTTTCATCCAGAGACACGACAGTTTTGACTCTCAGAATCAAACTACATCCTACAAAACCAACACACTCCCGGTGCGTTTATTCTTAACGAAACACACAATGACAATGTTACAAATGCAGCTTCTTGTTGCCTTATTAAGTTGAAGACAAGTGAGTTTTTTTTGTTTGTTTGGTTGTTTTTTTTTTACATAGCTCCAATCATCTTAAGCTGCTCCCATAAAGAAAAACTCCCAGCATGCCACAGCTGTGACAGACGTGTGTACCTCCCACAGATGGGCCACTGTCGGCGCATCGGCCCAGGAGTGCTCTGCGTTCAGGCCACTCTTCCCGTTTTTGTAGATCACGATGGAGAAAGATTTATCAAACCACCTAACGGAGGAAATAAAAAAGCAACAGGAGAAAAATTAAAACTGCTGTGGAATATGTGGCTTAAAATCTGATTTCTTAGAAGGTTGAATTCTAAGAGGGTTCAACTTTTTCAACTTCAGTATGGGAAACTGCATTGTGAAATGGACTACTAGTTTTTTCAGCTGTTAAAATAAGAGCAGAGGTTAAAGAAAAAAACTCCATCTTGTCCACAGAATCCATCTCCAAGACAAATATATCTATGCTTAAATAGGAGAACTTGGTGCACAGAAGTGAAAAGTATGGAAAACTTGGCTCGGACTGTTGCAGTGTGAGCAGGGAATTGTGGGAATTGCAGTTTTTTTTCTGGTTTGTGTTATACAATAAACAAAGGTGGAATAATATAGATCAAATCAAATCTTGGGGACCAAATAAAGTTCCATTCAGAACGCTGACTTTTTACATGGCTTCACCCAAAAAACTACAGTGAACTGGTATATACAATAAATCAATAAATACATTGGTAAAATTAAAACAAGATTGATTATTTCTATTTGCATGATTTATCATTTTTCTCTTTTCTCTTTCTAACAAAAACTGGATGACTGAAGTCTCCAGTCTGGTGCTTTGGCCTCAACAAGCTCTTTTTTTGTTTACAGAGACTTCATAATTCATTTTATTTGTTGTTTCTGTTGTTTTGTTTACTTATTTTGGATATTTAAAATGCTGAAGTTAAATGTTCATGAGAAATTAAGGTTTATTGCTCTTTGAGAATGTGTTCTTGCATTACTATGCCATTACCATTATATTTCTTAAAAACAATCTCAAAACAACAATATTGTTGTTTATCACAACAAATTCAGAGACAATTTAACATTTAACAACATTTTTTCAACTTGACAGATATATGCCCTCCGTCTGGGCCTGGGATGTTTCAGTCTGATCAACCTGGACGAATTTAGGACTTGAAATATTTAAGATTAACCAGATAAAACACTTTTTTTAAAAAATTTTTTAGATTTCACAGAAAGAAACCCTCTAAAGGGCTCCAGAACCCTGAGTCTTAATCTATAATCAGACACAGAAACAATAATCTGATGATTAGATTCAACCAGTCACTGCAGTACAATGACAGCAGAGAAATGATCCAACGAAATTCAATAAAACTACAGATTTCTTGACCAAGTTATTGTAATAAAAAAAAAATTTCATCATTCACGGAAATGATTTTACTTAAAAAAACTGTAAGATTCACCTAGAAATGTTGAGCTGTAACCTTGATATTGTAAGTATTATTATGAATGTTGATAAAATCCTTAGAAATTCAAGTATCCACTTCATGAGAAATATGGACAAACCTAAGCTCATTAATGTGAATCACTATTATTATTGTTACTGGGAATGCTTTATAGAGAATGTTGGCTCGATGGTTATTTCCCCGTTGGGTCTCACCTGTCGTAACATTTGCCATGGAGCAAAGACTTGGCGTAGCGATCCAGATTCCCCGCCGAGTCGTCTCCCTTCATGCCCTGCTCTTCATCGTCCAGCGTGATGAAGAATGCCGCCTTCTCAATGGCGTCCAGGGACTTCTTATTGAGGCCCGATCTGAAGAACTGCTGCCGCATCTGAGCCCAGGGGATCCTTAGAGAGGAGACACACACCTTATAATCACTGAGATGCTGTTTAAATCCCCGGTTCACACACATTAGACTCATAAATACAAAGGGTACAAATAGGGCTAAAGCGATTAATCGTGAGGAATTGATTATTGAAATAATCGCCTACTAGTTTAGTAATTGATTAATTGTTAACTGGATTGTACAGACTTAAAATAGGTAACTTGTTAAAAGAACAACACGCTCAGAGCAGTCATTAAACCAAAACACTGCAAAAAAATAACAATTTTGCCTTTAAGCCAAAAATTCTGTTCAAATTCTGTAAACAAATCTTTTATAAAAAATTTTTTGATATCCAACTATTAATCTGTTAATCCAAAACTAGTCAACAGATCAGCTACACCGTACTGATGACTTTCTCATGTTGATGTTAGAAGGATTTTTTTTAGCTGAAGATTCCTCCTTGTCAAATAATCAAGCGTTCACTAAAGGACTGCTGTCATTGAATATTGTTCATTTTCTTATTTAAAAAATGTATTCATTTGATTTGATTTGCAACTGTTAATGCATTTCTAATATTGTATAAAGAAGGTTTAAATAAAAAAGCTGCAGAACGTGCAAATTCTTTTATCCGATTAAATGATTAATCATCAGAATAATCGATAACTAAAATAATTATCTGTTGCAGTCACAGAAGTGCAATTGAGTTCTAAAACAATAATAATAAAGGTTCCCAAATGCATTGTCAAAACATGAAGAAAAAACAAAAGGAAGTATTCCGTGTATTCTTTGTAACTTGATAGTGGAGTCAGTTAAACCCAGATTAATAAAACTAGTTTAACCAACATCTGTCTGGTTAAATTCAGACAGATGTTGCAGATAGTGGCTACCTGTCTCCAGCTGTCAGAGCTCCCAGTTTCTCCTCTCCAGGACACGGTGGTGAAGAGTCGTCCAGGATTCTCTGGATCTGATATTCAATCTCTCTGGGAGTCAACAGCCGGCCTGCCCGGTACACCCACAGCCGGAAATAACGCCCCCTGTGGTACACCGCCACAAATTCGCTGTCCTGCCAATGTTGGAGCACATCTGGAAGAGATAGGAAAATGATTCAGTTCCTGATTTTTTTTTCTCTGTCTGTAGAAGGGAGGGCTCAGCATGCAGAGTTTCTTACCAGTCTCGATTCCTGGTGTTCGCGTGGTGTTGAACATCCGCTCACACTGAGCTGCACACAGAGGGATCACGGTGCCCGGAACACGACTCTGAAACAGAATCACAAACATCCTTTATTATTTATAAATCTCTATGTTTCTCTTGCCTTAAGTCTTTAAGTGACATTTCCTGAAACCTGAGATAAGAGTAAGCGCACAATAAAATCACACATCTTAAAAGTCTCAAGTAAACTCAAATGTTGGAAGCGGTCAACTGTCTCACTTGTAACAACAAGTGTTGTCAGTACCTGAGTACTGACAACACTCTTCTTTGTGGAAGTTGTTACTGCCAGAGGGAGACTAAAGGATAGCTACTTTCAGTAAGAGCAAGTTTTAAAAAATGAAGTCTCAGAAAAGAACAAAGATATCAGAAGATATTTAAAGGAAACAGTATTTTTTCCAGATGATGACTGTTCATTTAGGCTGAAACATGGAGCCAGATTTTGAGGATGATTGTTATTTCACTCTGTTGAGGTTTTAGTACTTAACTTTTTGAGATTTGACGCCAATTGGGCATCAGTGTTGGGGACATTTTGTTAAAATGATGACTGACCTGGAGTTGAGTTAAATCGTATTACAGCACAGTTGCTGTTTTGACCTTTTGAGCTTTCAGTGTCTGTCTGTTAAAGAAAACACTGGAAGTCTAACAGTTAAGATGAGGGTTTCCACTGTCTGAGAAAAAACACACTGAGGCTGCTGTGTGTTAAAAATAGTAATGCTACACCGATGATGTTAAAAACTGATCTTTTTTTATGAGTTAAATGTTTTATAGCACTTCCTCTCTTACATGTCGTGACAAATCCTAAACCTCTAATAGGAACATTGATATCAAAACCTCATCCTTTTGATGGCAGCTTGAGGGCTTAAATAAACCTTCTTGTATTAAAATACATAAAAAGAAATCCGACTTGGCAAACCTCTGACATGTGAAAGCTGTATATAAATCCCACAAATAAGCCACTTCCTGCAGCAGTGTGTAGGTCCTCACCGGTGTGAGCTCCTCTCTGTTTACTTTGCGTCGGTAGAGCATGAGAGCAGTGATAGTGTTTCCGGCTCGAGCCGCCTGGACTGATGTTGGCGTCACATACAAGAAGTCCTGCAGCGAACAAGCAAGAAAGATTGTGATTTATTTAATTCATTTACAATTTAAAATAAACATGTCACATGTTTGTAACATGTGACATGTTGTGACAATGTTGTGACAACAATGGTGGATATGGTTCATATCCACCATTGTTCATATTTGCCTTTTCAAAATACAATGAAAAGGCATTGTATTTTGCCTCTTTGCTGTAACATAAGCATCTAAGCATAATCAACCATCCACAAAAATAAACTTTGAAGACACAAAACAGGCAATGTAGAAAAAATAAAATAACAAAAAGAAGATTATATATTATCTTTGTAATGATACAACACTCCATTTTCTCAATATACTTCATCCCACCTTGACAATATATAAAATATTACTTTTGTAAAAGTAAAAATTGATCTTGATTTTCTTTAGACAGATTGTTCCATAAACAGAAACATAACATTCCATTTCTTTAGCTCTGACTTGAGCTGTTTTGTTTTGTTTTGTTTTTTTTTATCTCTGATCTCAAATTAGAAACGCCATATCTTTGGAAATGTGCTGGTGATATACTGCTATTATAAACATACCTTGCAGAATGTAGTAGCTTTAAGTGGAAACAGAAACAGAGTGAGTTTCTTACCATGCCATAGTAATTACTGTTGACCATTATTGGCCCTCGGCCCCTCAAGTAGACGTATTCCTCCCACCAGTCGCTCACCTGGAACCCAAACAGAACAGCTGCTAATTTTCTTCTTCTTTCCAGTTCCCACAGAACAAAATAAACCAAGCAAGCTCTTTGTTTATCTTAGCCAACTGCTTCTAATGCTTTTCATATATTTACTTAGGATTTATTAGTAAACTTAGTAATAAAAAATGAAATAGACAGAGTTTAGTTTGGTGCAAAAAAGTCTGGATCAGCACGAACAGATTGTGAGAAATGTCTCAAACTGTCACGCACACACGGAGAAAAAAAACTGAGCAAAAAACGGCCAGCAAATGAAACAAATTAATTTTTATTTTTCACATTTAATCAGTGAAGGAATCCACTTACATAGTTGGTGGCCCACAGAGCTTTTAGTTTTAGGTAGCGCTGCAGCCGGTGTCCAAGGGTCGACTCAAACTCATTGGCCAACTTAGTCATTTGCTGGAACTCTGAATCCGTCAGCAGAGGGCGCACTGACTCTAGATACTAGAGACAACCAGGGAGTGACAAAAGGGAAACAAGGAACAGTAATCGAGGTGTCTGTGTGTATTAGAGCTGTTTTATTATACATATATCTATCCCTTAAACATTTTCAGGTTTTTAATAGTTTAATGTATTTCTTGAGATTTTTTTGTGGTACAGAAACAAAAAGTGAAAGGAAAGTGATGAGACTTTTTTCAAAATTTTAAACATGTTTAAAAATTCAAACGTATAAAAAGCGTGAGTTTCCTTCAGAAGTTACCAAATATATAAATATAATGTGATTCATATGTTCTGTGAAGGTTTGTCAGAGAACAACAGAGTAATAAACAAGCAGCTTGATGAAGTTTCAACGGTGGGACGAATGTAACAAATGCAAAACCTACACAGACATGGCTGTTCACAGAAACTCACAGTAGAGCACTACTCAGAGAAGAAGAGAGACCAGATGAAGAAGAATTACCCTGCTTAGAGTGTCTTGTATGGCAGGAACGGGGAGGTGAGGAAGGGAGGTTTGATAGCTGTAGAGCAAAGGCTTCTTTCTTGAAAATAACGTCATCAGAGTCTGAGAAAAACAAAAAAAATTATCTTTGTGTCACTTTCAGAAAGTTAACAGATGATACAGTTTTTTAAAACAGATTTTAAATGAAAATCCACTCAGATTTAGTAATAAATGACAATCACTGGTAAGCACAGGAAACAGCCTGGCTCTTACCACCCAGACTTTGGTGGTGTTGGAGACTCTCCCATGCTGCTCGAACATCCAGTGGTGGTAGGAGAGCAGCAGCTTGAGGCAGAAGCGCAGGGCGAGAATGAGGGAGAGCCACAACAGGGTGCTGAAGACCAGAGCTGACACCATGGTTTGACCCTGGCTGCTCAGAGAAACATGCAGACTGCGCAGAAAAACGGGAACAAACTTTATCACAAAGGAAACTACAAATATTAACACGATCTTCAATTAATTCTGACGAATAAAATGGGGAAAAGTATTTATCTTTACAGGTAAAATGTGTCTGTGGAGAAGTAAGACTAGGAAAGAGCAACACCACCATCTACTGGTAAAAGGAAGAAGTCGACTCTCAATGTTCTAGAACAGTGGTGACCAAAGTCGGTCCTGGAGGGGCCAGCATCCTGAATGTTTTAGTTCGCTCCCTGGTTTAACACACCTGGATCAAATGATGGCTCATTAGAAGGTTTAAGAAGAACATTGACATGCTGAAAATGTTGTTACTACCAGCAGGGAGATAACTAAAACATGCAGGATGCCAGCCTTCCAGGACCGACTTTGGGTACCCCTGTTCTGGAATCATACGTGGTTAAGTGCATGGAAAAATATGTTACATAAGATAATATTCAGAGTTAAAAGCAACATCAGCACAGATTTTTTTAAATCATTTAAATAGCTTAAAATAAATTAATAAATTAGGAAAGAAAGGAAGGAGGGAAGAACAAAAAAAACACCTTCTAAAGATGTTTTGAAATTCCAGAAAATATTATTATTCTGTGACTAAATTAATTAGTTGGTCAAAAATCTTGTTAAAAATAAAAAACAAAATGGACTTAGACTTGACTTTGGACTTAATCAGAAAGTCTTGAAACTTATTGTGACTTGCAAAAAAACAAATAAACAAAAAAAAAAACAAGTGGAAAATTAGTTGCTTCCTTCCAAATGTATCCTGTTTTGGTTTGTTTCAAAGCTAACACATTAAAAAATTTAAAACAAAGACTGAATATATTTTCACACAGAATCAGGTAGGCTTGAATAAATACCTATCTGAATAAATAAGAACATTTAAAAAAAAATTTCTCATATGAACATAAAAAAAAGGTTTGTATTTACCATACTTATCTTAAAATATGGTTGAAAATCTAAAACACAAGTACTTTTTTCTTTAATAATCTAGTACATATTTCCACATCAACACTTAATATTGTTTCCTTTCTCTTATGTCTTCATTGGTGGTTTTTAAAGCCAACTCATCCCGGTTCTGTTTACCTCAGAGGAAGATGCTGCTGTATCTTTGCGATGAGCCCCATGCTGGGATCAGACTGCATATACATGGTAGCCAGGATCCCTATGGCAACAAAGAGCCACGATGACGGGCTAGCAGGATATACTCCCTTTATCACTCTGTTCTGTAACGGCAGAAGAAGAAAGCAAAGTATAATTTCAAAATAAGTATTTTTCTTTGCTTTTGGACCAAATGTACCAAATATTTGTTTCTTCATTTAAAACTGATTGTTGGGAGACTTGATTTCCTCCAGATCAAGGGCTTTAGTGTTAATGTGATCTGTAAACCATCTCAGCTTCTAGTAACTTTTTTATGAAATACAATTTTTTAACAATAAATAAAAAAAATAATTAATTTTTTACTGACTCGCCTAATTCATATTTCTCAATCTTTTTTAGATCAGTTCTCAGATGAATAAATGCAAGTGATTTCAATCAGCTTTCCAAAGTAAAATATTATCAGAAATGAATCATTTGCTTTCTGTTTTTCACTGTTGCTTCAGCTCTGACTGAACTTGAGAAATTTTGCAGATAGAAAATGGAGAAATATTTTTAGACTGGCAAAAATGTTAGAATCATTGGCCCACAAGACTTTCAGCTGTAACTGCAGCAAAAGATGGTTTTAATCGACTCAGGGGGGCTGAAGAGAATTACATTCTACACTATTTAGATTTTAATTTGCGAAATGAATATGTAGAAAACCCCAAAACATTTATTTTACTGCACTGTTTGGGTCTATTATATAAAATCCTATTAAAACTGCTGGAAGTTTGTGAATGTGACATGACAAAATGTGGAGGAGTTAAAGGAATGTCATTTGGAAGGTATTGTAGCAGGAAGAAAACAAACAGACACAACTCTCTGGGTGATTCCACTCCCTGAAGCGGGGTGTGTGTGTGTGCGCATGTGTGTATGTGGTGGCGGTTGAAGAAATACTCATGTTTTCCATGAATGATTAATGGAGTATAGACTAAGGTGCAACTAAAACTGTTGAATCTTACCAAACAGCTTTCCAAAAAACTAGTCAGTATGAATTTATTGCAAAACAACGTACATAACACCTGGTTTTTGTGACTTCTATATAATTATGATTAGAATCTGACGCCGTTTATTAGAGGCCTCTGGATTCATTTTCTTCCTGGTTATAAACAACATTCCAGCATACCATCACAACACTTGACACACCCGCACATGTAGTAGCAAGTTGCGATTACGTCTTGGCAACAAGAGAATTTCTACCTACTGTGGAATGAAAACTTACTGGAGTTCAAACTCACAATAAGTTACACAGGTTTGTACTGTCCATGTCAGTTTCTAATTGATTTCTAGAGATATTTATAAATCCAGTCGCCAGGGTAGTAGCTCGCAATATTTTCAGTGTATCATCATCATGTTGGAGGGCTTGTGTTGCTCTAAACCAGGGGTGGGCAACTCCAGGCCTCGAGGGCCGGTCTCCTGCAACTTTTAGATGTGTTTCTACTTCAACACATCTGAGTCAAATAATGAGGTCATTAGCAGAACTCTGGAGAACCTGGCTGCACTTCGGAGGTGATTCAGCTGTTGGATTCAGAAGTTGGACCAGGGAGACATCTAAGAGTTGCAGGACACCAGCTCTCGAGGACCAGGATTGCCCACCCCTGCTCTAAACTCTACAGAGTTTAGAAACATAATAAAGATGTATGAAGTTTTATCTAAAGCAATATATTACTTTAACTCAACATTATTCTAGCAAGTCAAGACTTTTGTTAAACGAAAGACAGTGATCAAACACTTTGATCTACTTCAGGATGTATAGTTGGAAAACAATGCAGTAAAACTGCAAGTGAAACAATTTTAGACACGTAATTTGATGTGCCCTGATTGAAGTTTTTGAACTGATCACTGATCTTTAAAAAGCCTTTTAAAAATTTTTGGTATGAAAAGTCGTTAAATACGACAAAGTCGGCAACAGAAGGGTGACAATTGCTAACTGGGCATGTGCAGACGTGATCTGGTGGGCGGGTCTGTCTGTCATTTCTGTCTCACTGAAGAGCAAAAAGGGGACAGTGGCTGATGTTCAGAACAAAAACAACCTCAAACTAAGAACACAGTTAAATCTATCCAAAGCATGTTCACTGATGGGTTAAACTAAATACATAGTCAAGGTTTGTCAAAACATCATCACTAAAAAGGGGTTTTCAACTTCTTTCAATTCGTTTTAAATTAATTTAAACCATAGCAACAGCATGAGAGAAAATTGTAGCTTATAGTGTTGATGGCATAGCTTTAAAACCTTAATATGCTGTAACACTGGCATGTTTTTCAGATATGTTGCCTTAAATGAAGAACAATATGTTGTTTTTTGTTATATCTTGTCCCAACTCCAAGCGTAAAAAGTTATCCAATGGAGTATTGATGCCAAACTGAAAGACATTTAATGAAAGGCATTCAGGAGGAATTTTGGTTCACAAGAATGATGTGGACAAGCATGTGAGGCATAATGAAGCTGATGTGACAGGTGAACTCTATCTCCTCTCCATGCTGACCTTCATGCGGCTGACTCGCTTCTTCCAAGACCGGACCCCCGACAGGTAGATCTGGTTCAGGGCCTGGTAGGACAGCTGCAGGTCGATGCCTTCAGGTGTGATGGTGAACTGGAACGCTACTGCCTGATGAGCCTCCGCCATCGCTGTCACATGCAAGGAGATAAATGTAATATGAACCTCTTTTAATACAAAATATGACAGTAAACACTTAATCCATTTAATAAAATGACTTCTTAGCAAACATTGCTAAGATGATTGTAATTTTTTGTGGCTCTACATCTAAAATTATTAGGAACCCTTTGTATCACCTTCCCAGCAATTCTTGTCATATTTTACACCAATTCCCAGATTATAGCAATGACATGAAGGGAAAATGACCAATTTATGATGATTTTAGTGTTAAAAATTATAATTTATGATTATTTATTTGAAGTCATATTCTGGCAACATTATAGTTGTTGGCAGTCTTTTATAAATTAATAAATAAAACAAGCAACAACAGCCACAAACAAAAATACATAATAATAACTGAAAAAAAATTTGCAAAGTTATTAAAGGGGCTTAAGAATACTTTAGGGAGACTTCAGCCCCTAAAATATCAGGTTTAACTCATATTCTGGCCACATCATAGTGTTGTTAGCAGTTTTTTTTGTAAAAAATAATAAAGTAAACAGAATAGGGAGATTTGAGGCCCCTTAAAATAGACCTAGTGACGTCACTATGAGCAAAAGGACTTCAAGTTTTATAACAATATTTTCTTGTAATATTGTGATAAGGATAAAAGTGACTTATTGTTTGGTAGTCGCAGCCTGACACAGCAACATGGCCTCACAAAGACAAGTACTGCTCTTGAAAAACGTTTCCATTTGTAATACACCTCAGAGGTGTATTACAAATACACCTATTTGTGTGTATTTGTACACACAAATACACACAAGTGTGGCCCACAAAAGAAGGTCTTTTTGTGACCTTCTTTAGGTCACAAACAGAAGTGTGATTTAAGTGTGATTTGTATCACTAGACTGCACACAGTAATTACATTCAGTCATATTGTCAAATTAATTGATAAATATATTTTGGAGAAAATAGTAAAACTAAGAATCCTTACAATATGGACAGTTTGGGGGGATTAAACAATATTAATTGGAATTTATTATGACAACAATAAATCAGAATTTGTATTATACTAAGGATTTATCACAATAAAAGATAAACAACACAATAAATGCCCACTCCTAGTTTCAGGAACTGGCTGATAAGAGCAGAAAATAAATTGAAAAAGTTCTAGTCTCATGTTAGAAAGCTTCTCTGAAAGCCAGGAGGCATCACAGTGTGCAAATCAATGTGAAAACACTGAAGTTATTCAGTGTGGAAGGAATGTTGTTTTTACATGTGCAGCACCAACAGCACAGTGTATTCTGTTGCCAGCTCACTCTGATTATTTCATACAGTTTATAAAAAAAAATATTAATCACTGAAAATTCAGACAATTATTCCTGAAGTGTTTGGTGAGTAGCGGAGCTAATTTGACAATCAAAATGTAAAAACTTTAGACTGTGTTAACTTTTCACAATTTGTCACATTACAGCCACAAACAACAATGGGGTTTTTGGGGGAGGGGATATCCTGTGATAAACCAACACAAGCTAGTGCAAAGTGGTTGTGAAGTGGAACAGACACTATGACTGACATTTCTGCTCCAAATAAACAGTAGCAGGTAAATTTGTAATGCAGGTTTGTTCTTCACTGATTCTCGATGTTACTGGATAAGCTGATAGAAGGAATTGTCTGTTCCTTCTTCCTGTGTAGCAATGAGACTGATTGCCACCCATCTCCCACGCATCACAGTCGCTGCACTGTGGGTATGTGAATGTGGGAGGGGTATGGTGCCCAAGTTCAGTCTGGCAGATTTGATAAGTTCTCTGCCTTTAGAGTACTGAGATGGACAGTGATATCAGGAAGACTGGATAGGGAGTTATTTTCCTCTCTTCTTCAGGAATTGCACAAACTTACCTCAGGCGTCACAATGTCACTGTCAAGTTTATTTCTGTAGCCCATTAAAAAATAACATCACTTGACTAAAGTGTCTCACAATTATGTAGAGGTAAGCTAATCCACTGTGTTCTACCGGCTCAATCAATCACATTTAACTAGAGATGCACTGATCCGTTATTCATATCTGTATCGGTGCAAATATTGAAAAAAATGTTGTGACAATGTGTCTGATCCATAATTTATCTATTTCATTTAATTATTTAATTAATTGTAACCGGCTGGTTCATTGCATGTAATTTTTGATGTACATTTGTAAGTGGGTAGAAAATGTCATGTGTGATAGCTGTCATTTAATTCATGTGGAATTGACATAAAACTCAAAGTAGGATTTAATGTATCGATACTTGCGGATGAAAAATCTATACTTTCTGAGGAAAAAATATTGATAAAATTACACAGCCCTTGTGTGTACCAATTATGAAAAACAAAAAACGTGTCTGTCCCCAGTGGTTTTCATCCACTGTCTAATACAAGGGTTTTCCAAAGGAAATTGAGCATGAAATATTGCAAAAGTATTCTCACTCATTGAAATTTGTCAGCTTCTATCATGTTATTTTTAAAAAAAAAAATAAAAAATCTGACAAGTTTAGAACAAATGGTTCTATTTTGCTTTTATCAGACCAGACCTGTGTCTCCTACATGTCATGGCAGAAATTAAACAACATTTTTTAGTCATTTCTGCTAAGACGCTCATTGCTCTCCTGGAGTTAGTTCAATATGTTTTCTTTCAGTTGTGCTTTGCTGCATATAATCCATTGCCAAGTCTTCTTAATCCTGTTTGTCCACTTTGCTTCGTCCACCTAGGAGGAATTCACAGAACAGTGTGGAAAAACGACTCAGAGGCAGTCAATTTACTAGTGCTATTGCTAGGTGACTTGTGTAGGTGATTTTATTTTTTTTGGTACTAGTTTTATTTCTGAGATCGAAGTAAACAAAGCCTAATACTTATTTCAGATATTCATTTCAAAAAATTGTTTGTAAACATCATATAATTTTCCATTTTAGGTTTGTCTACCATATAACAACCCAAGACATTATTGGGAAGTTTGTAGTTTAGAAAGTCATGATATACATGTAACACTTCAATTTTGTTTGGTGTGCTTTTTCCCCCTTTTTCATTGTATTAAAAAGAAAATGTAATTGTTCTGTAAAAATACACTAATATCTCTATATAAACGATTTGAGCAGCAGAATGAAAATGGGAAAAAGTAACTAATTGCACAGACATATTCTGGAGTAATTTAGCAAAACATTAATTACTCCTAGGCTCCAAATGAGTCATCCACGCGTGTTATTGTTAAAGCTATGACGCGAGACCAGTTTAACAGGCTCGAGCAAGAAAGAGGGTCCGACTAGCTCAGCGAGTCCCATACAAGAGTGATGGGAGGGAACTCACGTGCTAGTGAGCGTCCCCACTTTGCAATGCTAACAAATTAATAGAGGATATATTTAAGCTGTGCCATTAAAAAAAAGAGTAAAGTGGCTTTATTAGTATCCAAAAGGCACTTCAGTAGTTCACTCTGTCTTTCTGTCACTCGTTGCCATGTTCTAAAGTTATTGTGCGGGTTTGTAGTTAACCCCCCACCTCTTAAATATATTTGTCTTTACATTTAGACTGACGAAACGGCCAACAAACTGCCACAAACGACACTTGCTTATCTTCAATGCAGGAGCAGCAGCGCCACAAAGAGACCGTTTATTTTTCGAAGTCACGCGCGGACTTTGAATACAACAGTCTTTCACCAGAAGACAGACGTCTCCATTGTCAACTGACATCATTTGCGGGTGGACAGACATACCAACATCTCCCACAAGGACACAGACGAGCTCCCATGTAATCAAAACAAAAACAATTCAGGGAGTATCTTGCGCTCCGATAGCGAAGCAAGAATATGTGTCTGTCGCGGTGATATAATCTAGTAGTAACATCGTAAAAGTGCTACACAACACGCACAGAACCACCCAGCACCAACCGCTCGCGGAGCGACGCACAACTGACAAAAACGAAAAGGAAAAAAGTCTGTAAATACACAATTAGGTAAAAACCACGAGTGGTTTCGACGAGAGAAGACAAAACAAAGATGAAATTACCTGCTTCGTCTTTTTTCAGAGGATCTTGAACGATGGAAACAGATGTAGAAAACGTCTGCTTCGCGCCCCTCCCTTCACGAGCACGTTACACGTGAGCGTCTCTTTAGTAGCATCCATAGCCAATGGCTGAATAGCAGCAGTACGTCATTTGCTTCCTTTTTTGGGAGCATCACACCCATTTTTGATTCATAAGGTACAGAGAAAACCCAGGTGGTAAATTAGAAGTTAAAAACGGCAATTTGTTTCGTATTTTAAACAAATATTTATTATTATTATCATCATTATTATTATTATTATTAAATGTCATTTCCATTACAAAATGGCTGGAGATATTTGTTGCAAGTTTATACTATAGTACATACAGTCGCTATAAAAAGTCTTCACATTTCTGTTGAAATTAATTTATCAGGGGGGTTTTAAACTCACAAAACTTAGTATATCAACTTTTTTTCCACTTATGTAAATACTAATTGTACAAAATAATAACAAAAGAAAGAGGTAAAAAAAAATTTGTCATATGTTAGTGCTGCAAAATGAAAATGTGCACAAATTAATTTTGTTTATTGGCCATTTTCAGTACTGCCCCAAATTGCCCTGTGTTGTCATATAAGAATTCATTTTAGATGCAGCACCTGAGCATTATAATGGCGTTAAAAATTGAGGGCAAGTGACATTCAAATTTTTACTCTTTTGTGGTAACTGTATCATTTACATAGTTTTATTTAACAGAGTGCATGCAAAACCTGCATTGATATGGGACATACTTTTTATAATTTGCATGATTATGATCATAACTACCGTATTATTTCTACACAGTCCCTATCCAGGTTCCACGATTTTGGATTACAGATTATTTCAACCAATTTCAGTCACTCCAAAAATTTTAGTATTACAAAAGATTGACAATAATGAAGTTTTAAACAGAAATGTCAGGTTTCTCAGAAGTATGTTCAGAGACACAATTTTGGGTTTATTTTCTGAAATAAGTAAATGAATCCTAATTTTTTTAGTTGTACTGCAAATTGCGAGTCCACTGCTGTGATGAAGTATGAAATTATAATAAAGTATGATAAAGTTGAGTCTAAATACAGCTATCAGATTTAGAATTAAAATTATTTTTCATTTAGTCATAAACTTTTTCCCTCTAGATATGTCAAACATTATTTATGCCTTTCTCAACAACAATCATTGTGAAAACCTATATATGTATCACTTCAGTCAAAACCATGTAATAATTTCTAACCTTCTTTCTGAATGTTTTCATTGGTATTCTGATGATTCAGCTTTGTTAAAGAGGTCCAAGTCTTTGTCTCCACTTCAGGTTTTTTGTTATCATTTTTTAGGAATACTATGTTGGTGCATGAAGCCTTGTAAGTATCATTTTAGATAGATTGTTGACATAACAACTGGCTTAACTACTGGGTTAATCATACACAATGTTCCGGGTCAGATAATTTGCAAGTTCTGGGTCAAACACACATAATATTCTGTGTCAGTCACAGCTATGACATATCTCAACAATATTCACCTCCCCCTAAAAAGATCATTTGGTTTTCCTTCTAACACGTCCTTCTCAAGATTTTAATCTTTACCTCCCTACACAGATTCTTTGTCAGACTTTAGTTGGGACTGGTTGCAAAATGGTAATATTACTTGAATTCAGATGTTGGTCAAATTCAAAGATTAGTTGAAACGTAAATCTGCCAGACCTAGCAATCATTTTGACATTAACTCCCAAGTTTTGCAGACCATTAAACTACTTTTAATTTGACAAATATAACGGACTGCATGGTGGTACATGGTGTTGTTTTGTAACAAGACAATTGTAGGTTTGAATCCCAGCCTGGAGCCTGGTTCTTTGCAGTTACTCCGCTGTCCACAGTCCAAAATTCAGCAATTTTGAATTTTGGACTGATATTTTAGCAAGATATTCTAACTGGTATCTCCCTCTTAACTGAAAATACATTTGCCCCTATTGTAAAACCATCACCTGATCGCAATATTACATTGACTTAAATTAAATACAACCTGTTTGACAACATAAAGTAAGGTAAAAGATTTAAGAGAGCACCACAACATTCCTCTATCCAAATTAATTTGAGAGCAGATGAGAAACAATGTGATCGATTCATCAGTCTGCAACACATGAGATATCACTTCCAGGAAGATGAACCTTCCTGGGAGTGATCAGCCTTACCAGAATTCTCCAAAGGTGCATCGACGACTTATCGAAGACATCATAAAGCAGGGGTGTCCAAAGTGGGTCCTCGAGGGCCGGCATCCTGGAGTTTTAGTTCTCTCCCTGGTTTAACACACCTGGATCAAATGATGGTTCATTAGAGGCCTTAGAAGAACGCTGACATGCTGAAAAGGTTGTTACTACCACCAGGTAGAGAACTAAAACATGCAGCATGCCGGCCCTCGAGGACCGACTTTGGGCACCCCTGTCATAAAGCAACCCAACACAACATCTACACCACTGCAGATGACTAGTCCCAGCTAAGGTCAGTATTTAAGACTAAACAAAACCGAAATTATGTAAAAGTTGTTTCAGTGGGAATGATTCAAGGCCAAAATTAAAGACCAAACATCTTTTCAGAAACAAGACATTGTACAAACACTCAGAAGTGGTGGCGGTAGGATGGTGGTCTGGGGCTTCTTCCGGACCCGGACCATTTCATGTAATTCATACAATCAGTTGGAAATCATTTCAGTTAAACTCAACAACATTCTGGTTATGAGGCAAGACAATGAAGTTCAGACTGGTCTTGTTAAAGTCCGTGCTTAAATCTGGTGGTGACCATTGGCAGTCTATTTGGATGCCAGATGGTTTGTCATGATCAAAGATGGTAAAGTCAGTTAGAAGGTTTGGGGGCAATTACTTTTCACATAGGGTTAGGTTACTTCACCAGGTTGGCCACTAGTAGCCCTCTTAAACTTCCCATGGTCTTAGCGTGAGCTCAGATGGCAGACATCCAACTGTCAGTTACCAAAACCAAAACACCCCCCAAAACCTCCTAAAAGCACACGGCAGGGTATGTGGTCCCACCCTGCCGGACCGCATTCAGGGTAAAAAGCTTGCGGGATCAAACAGACCCCATGGGAAGGTTAAACCGTAGTGATTATTCAACAAAACAAAAACCAAACTCCATCATACATTTCCATTGTTGTTTATTGAACAGCATTTCTCACAGGCAATAGTAATCATAGTCATAATAGTGCACTTTTCCTTTTGAGTAATTGTTTACTACAGACATTTCTCTTTGTCGTCATTATCATCATTAATCGCGTTAGCTCCTCTCTCGACCCCCGGTCACACCTACTCCTTCTTTGACTCCCCTTTGTTCATGAATTTTCATAGAGTGAAAAAGTCTTTTTTTTTTGTCTACTGCGTGAATCGGTGAAGGGGAGCGAGGGTTGTGAAACGGAAGCGAGGGTGGAGGGAATTTGAAGTCGGAAAGAGGGTGGAAGGGCGTACGGTCTGCAGATATTGTAGTTGTATTTTTTTTTTATGACTGCAGAAGAAGAATGAGTAATAATGATGAGAAGAAGAGCTGTATGATGACTACAGAGTCATTAAAACATAGTGAATGCTACATAGCTATGAATGGCATACAATGGAGACAGAGACAGGCACACAGTGTATACAAACGTATACAGCATCTGCATCAAAGTATATAGTGTAGAAAATGTATACAAGAACGTGATTATATAAGAGGGTGTGTTATGTGCATTTAGGAGGAAAGTGGGGATTGAAATACAAAGAGACGGAATGGGAAGATGTACAAGATATAAGGTAAGTAAGTTCTGTCACTGATTAGCTAACTTCTATACCATCTATAGTTGGGTTTCTTTCTTCTGAATTACATTCTAAGTTTGCATTTTAAAATAGGTACGGAAATCTGTAACTTGAGACCTGTTTGACCTCTGCCCTTTGGACACGGGGCTTGTGCTCCAGGGTCACCACTGGCGTCAAATGTGCATGCATTCACCAGAAGACTAAAATGCACGTCCACCATATATCTAACATTGCTACCAAGCGCCGGCTTACTGCAAGAACTTACAATTCCTCCCCAAAGCTGTTTTAAAACTAAACAGCGTCACCTGAGTCTATGGTGCATCCATCGTAGCAGACATTCTGAAAGGGTTTAGTTTGCCTTTAGGTTTGAAGCTATTGAAACCAGCTCTGTTGAAGAACAAGATTGACAAAAGTCAGGAGAGAATGGGTTAAATTTAAGAGATTTTGATGACTAAGCAAAAAGTACATGGAAACATGAACGTGACAACTCTGCCCTTACCATGTCAGCTTTAAAATGAATAAAAAATGCTTGTTATGTTTCGCATGATAGCATGCTAACATGTCAATTGGCTCTAAATGCAGAGCACAGCCAGCTATTTGTGAAAATGAATTTAGCGGCAATTTGAGGCCCTGTGAAGATGTATTTCTTCTTTTATTTACTTAAAAAAAGAATTTTAAATTGAAGTGCGTCCACACAACAGAAAATAATGTAGTAGGTATGCCGGGCCAATTGGTGGCACTGTAACACTGCCAGCTTACGGCACAAAAAACAGAATGTGGCAAGTTTGTCATTTGTGAGAATGAGGCGCATGCAGGGTAAAAAGAGCTGGAGTTATGGCATCATAGTTAATTCCATGTGGCTCCATGGCCACACAGAGTCATGACACCAGCGTTTTCAAAATTCCTCGTTTCTGGTCTCCCAAATGCCGAATTTGTATGACAGCATATTAGGGCATAATGTAGATAGGGAAAAAAAAGAAAAAAAAGAGGGGGAAAAAAACTCCTCTTTTTTGTTTTTTTTTAGTTTAGCTTAGTTCTTTCATGCATATTTTTGACTTTTGAAACTGAGAAATGTCCAAGTTTTTTCTAGAACTCTTTTAGCTTTCAAGTTCAGAAATGTCCATGTGTTTTCTAGGACATTTTTGATATTATCTTTAAATTTCGGAGTTTTTTTGGCATAAATTTACTACTCCTTTTTTTAAAAATATACCGACAAGGGCCATAATACGTAAATTCGTGTGGAGGTACTGCCTAAACGACCAAAAACTTTAACAGCTATTCCTGTTCTACAGAAGCGATATTTTTTACATGGCGGCGAAACCTTATGAAAGTGAACGAGCGTCTATCTGTGGACTTCCTGCATAGTCGTGAAAATGTTTTTCTTACTGTTGTGAGAGCTGTATGACCTACATCAGATTCTGTTGTAGTTATCAAGCTGTTGTACTAGATCAACATTTTTTTTATTACCTTGGAAACAAGACCAGAGAAAATAAAATAAATGGCTTCCTGTGTGGACATCATGCATAGCTGTGAATATGTTATTCTTTATGTCATGAGAGCTGTAGCACCTAATGAATAATCTGCGTTGGGGCTTGTTCCACAGTGAACAAAATGTCTAAAACATCCTACATGTATGTGTTTTGTTCCCCTTGGCAGAAAGACAAAGAAATTCTTTAATGTAGTCATACAACATTCTAGTAACCTATTATCTTCGTTTTGTCTGAGGCGGTGATAAAAATCAAACACAGCAAACTAGAATGAAGTCTCTGATAATTATCTACCTATCACTAAAGATCCTTTAAGACACACAAGTAAGTCCTCCTAAAATGTCAGAGTGTAGATGAACTTTTGGTTTAGCTTCGTAAAAGGTGAACATCTATGGTGACACACAAAGATGACAATAAATAAATTCCAAACTTAACAGAAGATTAAAAAAAAAAAGTACATCGGAGCATAAAGCATATTTTGGCATAAAATATCTCAGTGCCAAAGTAAGCTATTCTTCAGTGACAGACGTTGGTTTACTCTTAAAATCCCTGCACGGAAAACTACTTTCAAACAATACATAGCAAATAAAAAATAAATAAATAAAAGTGCAAACTTCAATAAATGCATGGATCAAAATCTGGTGCGGTAATTTTAAGAACTTCTTTTTTTTTTTGACATTCAAATAATTAGTTCCACGCTCATTTATGCTTGTGTTAAATACATCAATGAAAAACACCTAATACACAGAGACCGGTGCAATAAAAGGGAGGAGAGGGTTAAAAAAAAAAAAAAAAAAAAAAATACCAGGAACATTTCATTCTTTAGTTTGGCTTCATTTTTCCTACCCAGGCAGCATGAGTATAGAGTTTCTATGACGACAGACACACCTGAGTATGTTGGATCTTTCACCTCAGCTTTCTTGTAAACAGTACATTCCCGACCTTCATTCTTTTTCAGTGAGATGTAAAACATTTAGACTTTGGGAATTAGAATGGTTTCAAACAACTGTGTTGACATTTTAATCACTTTTTGACTTCATAACTCTCAAATAAGCCTCTTTGAGTCATTATTTACTGACTCAAGAAGCCAGTAATGGACAATTGTTTATTTATTTATTTATTTATTAATGTTTAAGATAAGTTTTAGCTTCGGCTAATGCAGTTTTTAGCCGTTTAAGCTAGCCCAGAACTGTGTTTTCCTCCGTTGTTAAAGGTTAGTTATCTTAATGCAAGCAAATACGTGAAGAACATTGATCGTAGTGGACCTTTGGCTAAAGTTATGTTAAAAACACAAAAATGTCAGACGGGTTTCACATAATGTGGTCATCAATTCAATCACACTGCAATGTAGCAAAAGCTGGTAAATTAGCTGCTTTAGCCTTCCAAAGACGGGACGTCCACAGAAATCTTATAAATAGTAATTTCAGGTCTGTTAGATATTTTTGTAAACAAACTGGACATATGTCATGTCCAAATTTACCACAACATGAGGCTTGGTTAGCAAACATTCCATCCTTACAACACTAAAGATGCTTTTCAATTTTTCTTTGCATTTTAATATTGAAAAAAAAAAGTCATTTTATTTGAGTCTAAATATGAGGAAACAAAGCAGTTTTTTGTGAAGTACCAAACCTTGTCACATTTTGTGTGGCTTTTCTTGTGCTTTGTTTGGACTAGTGAAGGTGCATTGGGATCAAGGATGTGGTATTTACATTGTTCTGCTGTATCACGATGGGGTATGTTTCTTTTGTAATTATTACTTTTTGCATATATGTATGATCCAACTGAGCTCTGGGGCACATTTGGACCCGAGTTGGTCAAACATTTATCTAACAAGAAAGGCCAAACCTAAAGTTTCCTTCCTGTTTTATGCATGTCAGTGGAGGAAATTTTCACCAGACTGGATATTTTAGAGTGAGATTGAGTAATGTTGGTATTTGACTGATGTTACAATGTCCTTACCTCTATTGCATTGATTCTATAGATATAATTTCAGCTTTTTTTTCCCATTTTGACACTAATGAGAAAATCTACTCTAGTGGATTGGCGGTGGAGCTGAGATTTACGACTCCTGATGTCAGAGGGTTAACTGGAGAAGGAAAAGGTATAAAGAAATTTAGGAATGGACACTGTGTGGTTGTTTTCAAATGGAAACTAAAAACCTGAAAGGTGTGGAAGAAAATCTATTATTATCTTTACAGAGAGTAAAGTCCAGTCCTTGGACCTGGCAATAGTAAACTTATTTGATGACATCAAACCTCCTTTTGCTGAGGCAAAATCAAGAAATGCAGAGGAATTGTGGAATGTACTCCAAACTATTAACAAGCTGACATACCTGTTAATAGGCGCCAGATGTCAGCTGTTGTAATTCAACGCAGATGTGAGGCAATTTTCAGATTTAATAGTTATACACGTAAATATTTGTCAGGTCCTTTACAGGAAAGCTGAATCTTCCAGCATTTTCTTTCAGTTATTATTTTGAATCCCCCTTTTTTCTCACCTTGTTGTGTAAACAAACGTCAAACATTTTTCTCCCAGTTTGGCATGGAATGGGCAGTATTCGCAATTCTTTTGCATGTACAGAAATAGAAGCTGCAATCAGATTTTCCTCGCTCTCTCAAAGACACTGCTGCTATTTAGAACACAGCTTTACGCTTTATTGTTCTGCCATTAACAGTATCAAATATAAAAAGAAGTAAATTATGTAGAGAGAAGAGGGGCCATCGAGCATCTAGGCGAAAGGAAAGTGAATTTGGTGTAAACAGAATACGAGCAGCATACAGAAGTTACTGAGACAACTGAAATATATCACTGTCATTATGAGTCAGACGTACAACTTTCTTTGTTTGGTCAGATTCGGAGAAGAGAATCTCTGAATCTTTTCCACTAATAGGAAGGAAAAGATTGTGGTTTGTGTTCAAGAAACGCCATTTCTGAAAGTGTGCTAATGCTAAGCTAATGCTAACCGGGGTGAGGTAAAACTTGACGACTTGTTGAATTGTTTAAAAGTTTACAGGTCTATCAATTATGCACTTGGTACTTCCTGTATGATGACAAGGGATTTTAAAAATGAGCTTACTGCACCAGGCTACGGTTGAACGACCAAATATGAAGTGGAACAAATCATATTAGCGCTAGCATGTGTTTTAGATTAGAAGTTGTTCTAAGGCTCAGAGAGATCAACTTAAAAAAGAAACAACAAAAATTTTTAAAACAGCAAATGCATCAGGAGAAATTAGTAAATAAAAAAAACAATTTTTCCATATGGATTACGCATGGTGTAAAAGAAAAGCACTAAAAGTCATTCACATAAAAGCTGCTTTTCATTTCTAAATAAGCCAAAGAGAAGGTTTTTGGCTTCTTAGTTTGTTTATTTTTTTGTGTGTCCACTGCATTTAAATTAACGGGCAGCTCCTTCTATGTTTGACCTCTTAATCTTTTCGTCCAGCATGCTTTTAGACTATTAGGGGACCCTCCTTGCAGCGAGACTAGTTTCCTTGAAATGTGGCTAAATTCTTACCGTTGTCCACATTTGTCTTCTCTTGTAAAGGCAATATGGTATCATAGCTTCATATCGTATATCAGAAATAACTGTGGAGTTGGGCTGGGGCTCCATACGTTTGAGGAAAAGTTATGTCACTCCGACGCATGGTGTCCACATTACCACGGATCCTTTCTCTGGCGATATTTACTCTTCCGTTCTATTCCTGTTTGATTGTGAAAATGTGCCGTTAGGGTTTGCTGAGCCTTTAGGAACCAAACCACTTCAAACAATCACAAAGCTCATCTGATTCTTAGCCGGCTTTCCTTCGTGTTTTCGGCCTGCTTGGAGAAAACACATTTGTTTGCCCCTAGAAAGGTGAGGAGAGGAAGTGATGCGGACGATGAATCTGGATGGGAAGGAAGTGATGAAAGGGAATGCTTCGGTGCACTCAGTTGTTGGCCGGTGTCACAGTGAACCAACCTGCCCGAATGACCTGGAGGTTTCCTGCAAAGTCTGAAGCAACTGTTGATTGTGGTAGTTTGTTGGAAATGTCCTGTGCTTTGTCGATCTGCTGTGGGAGGTGGACAACTCGTTTCCCTGGTTGTGAGCTTTCTTTGTTCTACATTCCCACTCCCTTCTGTACGCCTTCCTACTACAGACAGACACTTTGGGGGAATTCTCTGGATCTCTACTGTAGACGATCTTTGACTAAAGTCCTTCTCGCCTCCCGTTCCTTTAAATGGGATTACAGGTCAGAAGCCCGGAAGGAAGTAAGGAAAAGGCTAAGGGAAGAAAGCAGGACAGACTGAGTGGAGGAAGAGAGGCAAGCCAGGCGGTCACTCTCTCTTCTCATTTGTGACATTCTTTTCACGGGTGAGACTGCGTCCCATTGGACGATGAAAGGAGTCTGGTCTTGTCTCTCCCCGACTCTCGCCGTTGTAAGGTCGTCCCGCCGCTGTTGTTGCTGCTGCTGCTGCCGCCGCTCACCCCGTCCACCGTGGGCTCCCTCTCCACTCGATCCGATCCGCTTTCGAAATTCCGGGAGTTCTGATGGGAAGGAGCGCTGGGCGGACGGGAGAGCTGACCGTTCTTCTCATCTGAGAGGCAAGGAACACAATTTCAGAGAGGAGCTGTTATTCAAATCACTTTACAAACAGGTGGCTTGTAGAGTGTTCTAAAATTTTTGAAGTTTATTTGTATTCAATCCCCTTCACTCTAGATATCTTGCCTTTATGGAAGAGTCGCTCCTATTGACGGTACTCAGCATGGCCAAGTGCTATAAAAGGTTCAGGGCGTATAAATACTTTTACGAGGCTTTGTATATGAATGTTTGGAACTCACCTGCCAGAGCCTGAACAGACGGCTGATCGTGAGTGCTGAGAAGCTGAGCTTGAATAGTTTCTACAACTCTTTTAAACCTGCGACTGGGACCTAAAGGGGAAAGAACAATCAAGAATCGGTTATGAGGCAGTTTTCCCCAACATCTCCACATTTTACTGTCCTCACTCATAAAGTGATGTCAGAGACTTTACCTCAAATCCGGAACAAACTTCCAGAAAACTGCAAAAGAGCTGAAACACTGAGTTCCTTTAAATCAAGACTAAAACCCCACCTGCTTAGAGTTTTTTTTGGACCATAATAAATGGAACATTGACCAACATATTGGATGTGTAATGATGATTCCAACAAAGACACTTCACAAAATGCATATTTTTATGTTTTCATGATGTAAATCACTTTGAACTGTCTTGGTGCTAAGACATGCTCTACAAAAATCCTTGATTGATTTACAAGGAGGCCAGTTGTAAAACCAAATGAAAGTCTGATTTAAGCACTTCAAAAGCCGGGTAAAAACTAGCTTTACAAAGTACTTACGGCACGCTCTAGTATGTAGGAGTCTTTACTGGACATTACTTGCGCTGTAAACTTAAACATTTCTCTTACTCCGGCTTTTAATTGTTCAGAATTTGGAAGCGTGACCAAAAAAGACTGAACGGCTTTTTAGCAATGGCAACCTGTAGTTTAGCTGCCATTGCTAAAACTACAACAGAGCAGAAAATCAACGTCATTGTTCACAACTTCTTCTGTTCACTGAAATTCTACTGCAGGAACCCAGTTCAATGGGAGAGCAGTGAAGGGGAGATTCTCAAGAAATCTCTTGTTACGGTTCTAATACACTAAGATCCACAAAGCTTCTTGAATGGCATAATATTTGTGATCTTTTCTGTTTACTCCAGTTTGTCACCATTTCTTCCTTACTGCTGTGATGAAAGTAAATACCAACAGCTTTTTGCATATTTTAAAGCACAACAGAAACACTAAATTCTAGTGAAAGTGGCTGCAAGAGCCAACGGATCCATCAGATCCAGGATATTAGCAGCGGCCACTGCATCACCAGCTTGGAATATGGACGGTCTGATAAGCTCTGCCTGTTTCCAGATGAAAACAGGGAGGGGTGATCCTCTTTCATGATAAATAAAAAAAGCCTTTTATGTCACCCAGCTCTGTGAAAAATACACTCCAAAAGAAGAAAATGCCATATATGTTGGTGGAGCGCCACATAAAAGTATTCATTATCTCGTTAACTTTTTACATTAATAATAAGGGCACCAAACACCAAAAGGCATGCATACTTTGTTCATCAACCCTTTATCAAACAAAAAAAGAGAGAGAAAAAAAACCCTTCACAGACAATTATCATTTTAAACAAACTGCCTTGTTTTGGTAGATTTGACATGGTCTGTCATATAAAATCACATTAAAATATTGTAAAATCTGCAAAAAAAAAAAAAAAAAGTTTAAGTTTAGTGGTGTGAATTCTTTTGCAAGGCAATGTATTGCCCCAGAGTCTCTTGGTAAATGTGGATTATATTCCATAAACAATATTGTTAAAACAGATTGTTTGAGTCTCTCCTGCCGTTCCATTAGGGGGCTCTGTAGTTTATTTACACTGGTTCAAGAGACTTGATCAAAATCCAGCAGTGAGTTGGTAGCGAAGTTGTTTTATGACATTGTCAGCTGAAACAAGAGAGATAAATTAACCTTAAAACTGCTTATTACTTACTTAAGGTTTTGGCAAATTAGTTTTAAGCTAATGGAAATGTTAGTGGGTCCATGGGTTATTTTGTACATTAGCAGCTAATTAGGATAATACTAGCTCTAGTTTATTGCACAGTAGTGCTTAATGCTGATGTCTGGATAGTTTGGCAACAATGTGTTTTATAATTTGTTAGTTAAATCAAGCATAATGGTGATGATATATATGCTCATATGGTTTACGTTAAGGGTCTAAATCTGTGATTTAAGTTAGTGAGGATTTGAATATCATACAATACTATGCACAGAATCCTTTTTACTTTGTTTACAAATTAGCCGGCATCACGTACAACTTTAACAGATACTGACTGCTTTTACCTCAAAAGAAAGATTCTGAAAACAGGAGTTTTTCAGGCTAAAACTTTCAAAAGCACGATTTATTTTGACTTGTTCCACTGGCTGTTCACTAGTAGATGAAGTGGCCAGGTCATATGTTGATACCAGATATGATCAGGGCCTTTATCATTCAGCCGCTCACCTGCTAATAACGTGAAGGTGACGCTGTAGATGCCCATCTCTCTTCGTCCTTCCCTCTCCGCTCGTTCCCGCTCTCGTTCTCTCTCTCCCTCAGAGAAAGCGATGTCCACCTGCAAAAACGAGAGCACAAAACTGGACTTTAAACTCTACTTTTTGAACCTTTTGAAACCCTGGTTGACCTATTTTTCTGTTGATGTTGGCTGGATAAAAAAAATGTCAAGGCCAAAAAAAAAAAAAAGGAAATCTGACCTGGAACTTGACAGGTTTCTGGAAGACAGAGGGACCACCCGAGGACTTGTATTCCGCCCGGAAACTATTCTGAGACACCACACTGTGGCTGAGGGAGGGGATCTGTGAAGACGACGGAGGAGATGGAGTCTAGACAAAGAAGACGATAACGACGTGTGAAGCTGGTTGAAGGCTGATGGAACTCACTGAGAGGAAGGCGTGGACGATGTCTGCCTTGATGGAGCTGAGCGGCTTGTCTCTGATCAGAACAAAGATCTGCTCCTCCTTCTCCAGACTGATGAAGTTACCAAACCACGACCGCTTAGCCAGCCTAGAAACAATAATAAAAAAAATTACAATAATGTTGAACCAAATTAAAATTACTTTAACTGTGCGTCAGTCTTTAGAAAGGGCTTAAACGGGCTGTCACCAAGGGCTTAAATTTTTTGGGAGGCTCAATGAGTTTTTTCTCTCTTTTTTTTTATGAATGCATGTTTTGCATTGTATTTTATATAAACCATGTCAGGTGAATTTTGAAATATTTTGAAATAGATATGAAAAATGTCTGTCAACTGCCTTCCGACAAAACTTTCTTCTCCTTTCAGTGCTCCTTCTAGGATTTCTCCCATTTACTTGGATTCCTCCAGTAGATTTTTAAACTGGACCGATCAGTTTAAAAAAGGAGAAGTTGTGAATGATTTAGATTTTCTGCACTGTTTTAGAATTGTATTCTGCCTATAGTTTTAGCAAGGCAACGGAGGAAGTGAACAAAGTTGTTCAGTTCACATTGGTCACACCTCCAAATACTGTATTAACATTAACAGCCGCCTCTTTGGGCTTGGCACTTCTGTCTTTGCAGTGGAGGATGGTTGTTTACAGCACAGGCAATTTTAGGTAAGCTATATAGCATAGAGCTGGTGCATTAAACGTTAGCGACTGGATAAAATTTAAAACTTCATCAGAGCCCAAGCCTCCAGGCAGTAATCTTGTTTTAATAGCCGTGAGCCTAGACCATTAGTACAAGGAGCTGGTTTTCACCAGGCTGCCAAACACATTAAAATAAATAAAACTTACTCTGGACTGGACTCTGGAGTCAGACTGGACATGTCCTCTGATGTCGGGACTAAAACAAAAACAGACAGAGAGATGGGATGAAAGATGGGAAAAGATAAGTCCAGTGATTCTTGATGACAGACTCTAATTTAATTGTTCTAATTACAGCTTATCACAACAGCAGCATTACTCAACACAGCTGAAGGCTGAAGCACACGCTCCTTTGATATGAAGAGATGCTACCAGAGACTCTTTCCACCGTTCTGCTATTATGAAGCTCATTGTGATGGAATTTAAAGTGACGTCAGCCCTCAGGTGAAGCACTAATTTAAAGAATATAACAATTTCTCCCCGTCCCCCCAAAGCCAAGGCCAAAGTCTAGTTTATTGTCATCATATGTCCTAGACGTACAAGGAATCAATATGATGTTTCTGGCCATTCCTCCAGTGAAACTAAAAATGCAAAGACATCAAATACCAATAAATAAGAATAAATAGTAATAGAAAAGTAACACAACAATAAGACTTTGAACTATTCTAATGTGTATTTTTCTTTTCCCCAAAAGACAAAGCAACAATACAACAATAAAATAGCCTCCAAAAATTCCAAAGTAAATATGAGTATGACAATAACAAAAAAACCAACAAAAAACCCCCATCTTCTTTAAACCTCTGCTCACCTTGCAGTTTGCGCCGATGGAACCGTGGCGAGCCCAGCAGATTGTTTTTGAACGAGTTGAGCCTCGTCCTCCAGTGGGTGGAGCTCGAGGCGGCCAAGTTGCCGCTCCCTCCAGGACTGGAGGGCGGGGTCAGCGAGGCCCCGCCCGCCCCGTCCACTCTGGAGGAAGAGGACGAGGAGGAGGAGGAGGGAGGAGTGGTGGAGGAAGGGTGTTGGATTTGGTGCACGGGCGTGCCGAGCGGGGTGGGCAGGGGCGAGCCCTGCGGAGTGACCTGCGACACAGGGGAAGGGGTGGCAGAGGAGTTAGAGGACGAGTGGACGTTCTTGGACCTGAAGATGGACGGAGAGGGGAAGTTGAAGAACCGCGGGATTGGAGAGAGGACGGGGGAGGGGGAGGGGGATGGAGAGCGTGGAGTCTGGAGAGGGAGTGACTTCATGGAGTGGAGCTGGGGTCGGTCAGCAGGACCCTTCGAGGGCAAGGTCTGGGTTTTTGGGTCGGGCATCGGGCGGGCGGGCCGAGGAGTGGTGCCACTTCCTGCTTTGGGGTCTTTGGAGGAGGAAGTGGAGGTGGAGGTGACTTCTGATTGGCTAAAGGTGAAGACCGGGCTCTGATGGGCAGACAGAGAAAGATGCAAAAAAAAAAAAAAGAAAACGAGGGAAAGGGATGTGGGCAGATGAGACAGGAAGCAATGGTCGTGAAATATGATTCATGGACAGAAAATATCAACAAGATATGTGACAGCCTTTTTTTTCTTGCCTATTTTGAGAAACGGACAGCATGATGTGTTTGAAATGAAGATGTGATAGGAAGGTGGAAGAACATGGCTAGCACAAACAGACTGAGCAAGCATTGCTAAGGCAGAGGTCACATCACAATAAATTATTCCTGGAAAACCAAACTGATAGTTATATGCCAAAGTTGTTGATAATACATAAGGAAGGAAAGACTTGGTTCTCTCAAAGTCAGGTTCTGATGTGCTGCTATGAGCCGCTAGCATAAATCCAGACAGGAAAGTCTGGGATAAAGTGCTATGAAGGACTCAAGCTAACGCCTTCTTAGAATAGGGAATATTTAAGAGCAAATTTCCACCATCCAACCATTAAACCACCATCACACTAAATGTTTCTACAAGTTCAAGCTGAACCTTAATTAACACTTTTTAAATTTCATTAATTTTGCAGATCAGTACATAGTTCCAATGTACTGATCGACCGTTTTTCTTGCTATGCTAACCATGTGGATGGTAGCTGTTAATCTCCACATGGCATTGGTTTCAGAAAGGTTTTCATCCGCACCAACCCGTACAAATACGCCTCTGAGCGTTCTTTCAAACATGCCAAACCCATAGGGGGCAGTGTAGCACAAAGCTAAAACCTATGTTGTCCAATCAGATTGCTACAAATCAACCACGACTTCCTGTTAGGAATCAAAAATGGCATCAGGAGGTTCATTTGTCTGTATGAATATACAGGTTGATCTACTCTTAAATACCGTTTTCCAATATAAAGTTATTAAAATACGATTGGGAATCATGTCAAATCAGTATGTGGTTATATTTGCGCATTATTTGTTGAAGACTGTAATGCGGGACAACACTTTTCTGCAAACACAATTATGGCATTTTCTCAAAAGTTTTTAGAAATAATTGTTTTTAGTGACAGTAAATAAAGTTTTATTTCAAGATGGAACAACAGAGCAGAGTCATGTCAAGTCCTTACCCTGGGACTGCTGAGAGGACTGGAGGACAGACCAGTGGACGCACCGCTGACCGAACGAGACCTTTGGAAGAGTAGCGCAAAGAGTCAGTGAGGTGAAGCAATCCAGACGTGTTTTGTTGGCTGGAACGAAACAGTGGCAGTAAATCCGTTTGTACCTCTGACTGTGAGCGTTCGTGTCCAGAGCCCTGCGAGGTGGGGTGGGAGACCCCTGTTCTGTGACGCTGAGGACCTCCAAGCTCTTTCTCTCTGGACGACACCGACCGTGACGCGTCAACATCGGGGAATCCACACGCTTCCTGGGTGGGTCTTGGACAACAATACCAACAAAACAGAAACAGAATTTGAACTTTCTGCTTCGGTACATCTAATCAAGGTAGAAATGCATCAAACAAATCTAGATTCAGCTGATTTTCAGCTTCAGGAGCTCTAGCTAGTCAGTGGCAGGTCAGACAACATACCTTGTGAAAGCACAACTTCCACACACTAACACACATTGGTGTGGAAGTTGAAACTGCAGGAAGACCACTCAAAGTTAGAAAGTGTGTATATTCTGTTTTCAAATTTAAGATGAAGAGATTAACAATTAGCAAAACACATGATGCTGTTTTGGGGAAAATCTCTAGCCCAGTGCTGCTTTAGCCATCCTCAAAATCATTTTCTTATTATTTTGATTTTTTTCCCCCCTTTTTTTGCAACATTTTAAAAATTTTCACAAGTCATGGGACAGCAGAATAGTAACCTGTTTAGTGTAGACACAGATAAAGAAAAACATTTTGATTTAAAAAAGTATCTGGACATTGGGAACTTCTTTATCAGACTTCAGCAATAGGACTTCATCCTATTGTTTTATTTCTTCTCAACGTATCAAAAACAGCCGTCTATATCAGAAAGTTCATTTTAGTTTTTCCTCTTCCTTCTTTTTTAATAAAAGTTCTGTTCTGGAACATTCTTCCAGTCTTCTAAAGCGTGACATTTAATCTAAGAGTCTGCATTCTGTCAATCGTAAGTGCTTTTGAGTGAAATAAATCTAACAAAGTTGGCTTTGGTAGGACAATGCTGTACAACATTGGAGGAAATGAACCATAAATCTCTGACTGTTGCATTTCTAAATCAGAGTTTAGGAACACTAACAGGTTCTGACAGTTTTGCATGTTTCCCTCATAAGAAAAGAAGGAGACGAAAGACAAACTTCTCTTACCAAGGTCGTTTCTGGGCGGCAGGTCCTCATCTTCGCAGCTCGGGTATCGCTCTTTTCTATCCAGGAGGAGGTAGTAGATCATTTTCTCCTGGTTCTCCCTGCAGACCAGAGAGCAGTGAGACAAAGGTAATAAGCTGGCAAAAACAAGAAGCAACGGGAAAGGACAGTTCTCCAGTCAGCTAAAACATGAACTGGTTGGCAGGCATTTCTATAAAGATTCTATAAGCAACCAATAAGCTCGGGGTTTCTACTCCATCATGTTACAGTTGTGCTCTCATAGCTGCAGTAAGTAACTTTTATAAAAATGTTTCTTCATTATGTTCTGACAGAATATGAGACAGATAATGTGTAAATAAACTGAGATCCTCTGTGTGTTCCTACTGCATTACCAGCCTTAGCATTTCTAACATGCTCCGCTGTGGGGGAGGAGCTGTAGTGTAGCAGAGCACTAAGCCCCTCCCCCTGACTGTGATTGGTTGTTTCTGGCCTGGAGCTAAGTGTTTTACCATATAAAGACGGTAAAGCTCCGGCAACCACAGCTGCCAGTGTTTTACCGTAAATTAGAGCCGTTTTTTTTTTTTTTACAGTGCAGCTTTTCAAAAGAAAGTGAGTGAAAATCCACAAACAGAGGAAAAAAAGGGACATGGACAGATGGACAGAGAGGGAGACACTAGCAGTGTTGTTGCTGTCCACTCAGGCAGGTAATGAAGCACAAAACTGCCCAGCTGCATCGAAACAAATGAAATAACGAGTAAACAGAGAGAGCAACAAAGAAAGAACAGAACACATGAACACACAGTCGACTCGAGTCAAGGCTTTAGAGGATTCTCTCTCGCCTCATAACTCCTGCTGCTGTGTATTGTCAGTGAGACGGAGCGGAAAAAGAAGCTGAACCCGCATGTACTCACTCCTCACTTGTAAGGTCCTGTGTGAGCTTCACTCGGTCTCTGAAGCAGCCTAAAGAGTACATGCTTTCCAGGACGTCCGGGTCCAGGTCCGACAGGGACAGGATCCTCTTCACACACACCCGGCGAGGCGGCGGCTGCTCCGGGCAAGGCTCGTTCCGGCCGCCCCTGGCAGGAAAACACGAACCGGCTTTAGAACAGAGTACCGGCAGACATCTTGGTTAAAGTCGGAGCTGACAGTAAAAGCGAAGAGGAAGAAGAAAAGCTGGAGAGAGGTCATGTACCATCTGTGATCAAAACCCAGAAAACGGTGGAAGCCATTTTAGCATGATGTCATGGTTAGCCGCTCATCTCTTCACACTTTGACGCGTACTATTCTAATATATCGCTTATATTCACTCCCTTAAGTTCAACTTTATTATCATTACCTGAGTGAGGTTGCTCCCCCAAACCTTCTTCAAATCAGACAAAATTGGTATCAATCAACTCGACTATGTTTGTGCAGCAAAACGTTTTGTTTGTGCTGCTTTGACTTTGAAGATATTAATGAAAGTTTAAACGCAATTTTAATTTAGTAAAAGTGGGGACAGAGGCTGGTTGACCTTCCGACCTTCCGTTTTCGTTTTGGGCCAAATCGAGATCATAAATGAGCTTAAAGGGCCGGTTGGACCAGAAGGTATTGATCAAACCCATTCACAAACTGTTCAAATATCAATGAATTCTTAAAATTAAATAATATTGAACATCTTTTCAGTCCCTCCAGGGTTTCACAATTATATTTTGATTTAGTTTGTGGTGCTAATTTGGAAATGTTTGCAATATCTGCACTTGTTTATGAAGGTAAATGTGACTTTTATTACTTGCTATATAGATCATGGACTATAATCTGACATCAATTAAGGTTGAGGCAGCTGTTTAGTACAATTAAGAAAGTTCCAATAAATCTCCAATTATGCATTAATGAAAAAAGGGCAGGGATTTGTTGATTTTCCGTGAATTTTCATAATAATTTGCATGAAACTGGAGGGAGTGATTGATATAATTTGGCAGTAAACAGATAAAAACTGAATTGATTTGATTGATAAAATAATATCTAAGCACACTTAGTGTTTAGTGTTGTTTGACACATGTGACTAAAAACAAGCTCCCCTGTCTTGAAAAGTTACGTAAAAGTTAGTTTTGAATTATTTCAACTGTACCAAGATGTTTACACAAGAAACTTGACCAAAACCACTTGGTAAGATTTTGTGCTCTGGCAGAACAGAAGTCCAAGTGGTCCAAGTTCCAAGTGCTAACAGTAAGAGCTGGTTTAACAAACTCTGTTATATTTTGATGTTTTTTAAACATTGAACCAGAGAAGTCTGAAACATGGCACCTACAAGTCTAGACAGATGATGTTTTCAAGTATTGGTAAAATAAAAAAGGACAGTGATTGGAAAAAAGGAAAAGGAAAAAACAACAACAACAGGAAAGACTGAAGACAATTTTAATGTACTTACAGGTACCAGTTGTGTTTTTGTATTGCTTCAAGCTGGAGGAAGAGAGAATGAACAATATTAGAATGTGGATAAAACACTTTGAACATTGTTTTTATATATATTTTTACTTTAAAAACTAAAAGTTTGTGCTATGTTAATATTAGTTGCTCTAGTTTAAAGTCAAGCAGCCAATCTGACTTCAAGAAACCACAAGACTGTTCTAACAAAATGCTAAAGGAAGTAAATAATAATATCACAGCCACCAGATTCAGGTTACAATAAACAAACAGAGCAATAAATTTAAATATTACCTCAACTTAAAACCACAAAGTTGAATCTATTTTATAGGGTTTTAATGTGATAGACCATGTTCAAGAGATATTAGAAGCTGCACTTATTATGTTATTATGTCACCCTGCTTCACAACGTCCTGCTAATATTCTCTCTCTAAAAAAAGAAGCCATCACAGAACAACTTATTTCATTTACTGACGTCGCAGCAAAGGAAAAGCGTGCAACACATTTCAAATTTTTATCGTTTGCTATCCGCAGGCCGCTGCTCCATGTTTGCGTGACCTCCAGGAAAGTTTTTCCTGCAGCTGTCCCACGTCATCCCCTCATACATTATACACCCTGCAGCAGGAACTGCACACGGCGGAAAGCGTTGCATCAGCGACGCGCTGCAGACACAGACACAGAGAGCAGCAGGTCTGCTAGCATCCTGCATCCTGCGTCCTGCACGCATTACGTTCCCTTCATCAGCAACATCCCCTGGCTGCTGACTGGTAGGTGGTTTAGTGAGGCCCGGCGCAGGCTGAGCTGCTGTGGTTTGGGTGGAGGAGCACAGCAGACAGACGGAGGCGCGGAGAGACAGGCTGACCTGGTTTCAGGCTCCATTAATCAACAGCTCATCAGACCAACTCACAGCTTTGATTAAATCTGTTGTCGCTGAATGAACCAGACTTTTATCTCACAGTTGTTTTACAGACTCCTCCTCCTCCTAAGAAGCAAATGATTAAAACATCTTCTGCTCCATGAATGTAAATTCAGTTTTTTTCTCTTTTCCATCCTTCAGTTTGAAACGAGTTTGGTTTTTAAAAGGCTCTCATGTATTTTACAGCTGCTCTGCCTCTGGAGGGCGCCACTGCTGCCGTATTGTGTGTTCATCGTACTCACTCCTGACTTTGGAAATGAAGCCCCTTTAAACTGAAAGCAGCGACAGGGAAAGAAGCTACAGATTCCTGTTCACAAACAGCAGCAGGCAAAATGAGACAAATTACCGCTAATAAAAAGGATTTTAAATCCAGAAATGCTAACTTTACGGCCTACATAATGACAGGGTAGAAGAGAAGGCAACAAAAGGTATTTGAAGTCGCCTGCTTGCAGACTGCAATATGTAAGCGTATCAACAAAAGGTTGAGTGGAAGAAAAAAGTGTGGTAGAAGCAGCAGTAGGTTTATAGTTCTGCCTTAAAAGTAATGTTTTATAGGTTTGATGTAAGGTTCAAATTAGGGAGGCACCAATCCACATTTTTCACTTCCGATACCAATATCAGAGGCTTAGTATCGGCTGATACCAATCCGATACAGAAAAACAGCTGAACATTTTAAAAACATTTAAAATGCGTGTTTTTTTAAACACAGACATAAATATAGTGAATTACACATTTATTTGCTAACCCTGTATCAGTACAACACACTTAAACACACCAGTAGCTTCAGAATCTTGATCAAACATGTTAAAAAAAACCAACTTTCATTTGTTCAGTTGGTGCAGTTAGGAATAGAACAATCAATATAAAATAAATAATACAGAAACTGAAACGGGCAAAAACAATAAATTGACTATGTTGGTCAAACGTAAAAGTAAACCGGAACAAACCTCCTTTCAGATGGTTCCGAAAGTTCAATTAGGAAATCTAAATATAATGTAAAATAAATGATAAAGCATGACATCAGAGCATGAAGCATAGCATTAGATTGAATAGATCCACCCCTGTGGGTCAGGCACATTGTCACCGATACCCAATCTAGAGTGTTTTTCAATTCGGGTACCGATACAGACAATATCGGATCGGCGCGTCTCTAGTTCAAATCGAATGAGAAACAGAGTTTTTGGGTTTTCTTCAGCTGCACCTATCAAAATCAACCAAACTTCTATCCTGATTCACTGAGATGAACCTTTTTATAGAACTCCTTGTTCCAAACCACCAACATTCTTTAGCTGCCTGACATCTAACCAAAGGCCAGTCCTGTCAGGAAGGACCGTGTTCCTGGCCTTCAGCAGCACCCGAGGTCTCTCCGCTCCGCTCTATCTGTGGACCGACTTGTCTCTTCTTCTTGCTCTCTCAGTAAGGTCTCATGTCAGCTTTCATTTACATCCCATCTTAAAGCAAAGCCTGGGGGCTGCATGTTCTCTTTTCTCTCCCTCCAAGCCGTAAACGCTTCCTTCATCCTCAACGTGCAGCATAAAGTCACACACCTTTGTCTTTTAAGGTAACACTTTTGACTTTTCGGCAGAAGGAAAACCCACTTATTCATTGCACGCAATCTAAATGGAGTTTAAAAGAAAAAATAATCCAGACTATCCAGATGTTTACTGTGTCTCTACACGCGGCAAACTTTCTTTCAAAGGGATTTCCTGTAGCCACTCTTCCATGCCACCAAACACATCGTCCACCTGCAGCTCCTCCAAAGTTACCATGAAAATTGTTTTGCTTTTTACTTTTATGTTACAGATAGTTGCTGTGTTGGTTTGCCTCACATAATATCCCAATGAATCCACTGCAGTTTGTACTTGTAAAGCAACAAAATCTGAAACGCCGTGAGAACATCCGGAACAAGTCATCAGAGCAGAAAGAAAGACAAAAAAGATAAAAACATCCATTTTCTGAGAAAGTTGTGAAAATTATTATTATTATTTGCTAAATATACTAGCAGAAGCCACGAAGAAGCCATCCCATACTTTAAAAACAATTTGACATGTTTTTAAATGGTAACATTTGTGTTTGAGGGTGTGAATACTTTTGGAAGGCATCATGGTTCAGTAAAATGTACTTCCAAATGCTTTGATTCATTTACATTTGGATTAGTTTTCACCAAATTTATTGGTCTTTGAGAGAGCAAACTTGCATCAGTACACCATTATCAATATATTAATTGAAAATGGTCTCAAACATCGATTAGGCCTGTCGTGATAAATTTTGCTGGACGATACATTGTCCCAATAATTATTGGATTTACAAAAATATTGTTGTTTTTGTGACCTTTTTGAGTAATATATCAATAATGACATAATAATGCAAGTTCATCCTCTCAAAGACCAATAAACTTTAATGTCCACTTAACACTGGAACTAGAAGATATTTTAAATATCCAAAATAGAACACAGCAATCGAAAACAATGAATAAAAACGGAAATAAAAACCACACAATCAAAAGCGTAAATGAGATGGGTTATGATGTCTCTGTAAATTGCAATTCAAAAAATATGGATTGTCAAAATGAAAATCAAATGATTGAGCTTATTTTGATTTATCATGCAATTTACTTAATTAATTGCTTATCGCAACAGACCTAAGAGCAATATTATCGTTTATTCCAATAATTTATGAGACAATTTATCATCCAGTAAAATTTGTTTTTGTGACAGGCCTACGTATTCAATTAATTTACTAACTTTTGAAAACAATCATATAAATAAAGGATATTCTAACAATCCATTTGCTAATAATAACAATGAACCAAAACAAGGTCCTCATATATTGTGGTAAATTCAGAATTTTCCATATTCAGTTCTTCAGTTTCCTTGTTTTCTGTCTGCCTGTCTTGAGTTCTGACTTCTTACCGTCAGTCGTTTGTCAGGGTTGACCTCTATCATCCCTTTCAGCAACGCTTGGCAGTCAGGCGGTATGAAGTGCGGCATGTGGAAAACTCCGCTCTTCACCTTCTCCAGAAGCTGCCGCAGGTTGTCGTGGTCAAAAGGCAAGGCACCCTGACGGGACAGGACGAAAACAAAATGATCCGATCTGATTTACCTATCACTTTGCTGTTAGTTGTTTCTGTATGGATGTACTAGAATGTCCTGAAGCAGACTTTATTCTGGCACAGATCTCTCACTATGAATGGCAGACATATTGATCAGATGCATTTGATCAAATAATTTTAGCTGTGATGACATCAACTTTTACTGCCATAAATGGAAAACAGCTTTTGGAAATCTGGCATCAATTTCTGTCCCTTGCTAATTGAACTGTGACCGATGACTATGATCCAAAGTGACTCAACTGTTGGTGAAAAGCAGATATAATAGATATGATGCATGTACACTGCCTGGCCAAAAAAAAAGTCGCCACCAAAAAATGGTCACACTCTCTAATATTTTGTTGGACCGCCTTTAGC
>CAEFZX010000451.1:0-35973 GCA_903066825.1 Alfaro cultratus | reverse complement strand
CCAGGTGCAGCAACCATCTTCTGATGCTATCTATTTCTCTCCTTTTGCACTATTTATTTCTTTATCTTTTTATGTATTTTATGTATACTGTATATTTTGCACCTCAACTAGAATTAAGCACGATCTCAATCTCGTTGTAATCTGTGGATGACAATGACAAATAAATCTTATCTTCTCTTATCCTTCTCTCTCTCCCCATTTCCTGTCTGGTAACTGTCAATGATGGCCATTAGTGCCAAATAAACCATAGTAAACAAAAAGGGAGGTAGATTAGATTATAGAATAATATCCCTATGAACATTTCATGGACCACCATCCAAAAATGGAACAAGTAAAGCACAACCACTAGTCTACCAAGACCTGACCCTCTAACAGGCTGGCAAAGATGGTGACAATCGAAGCAGCTAAAAACAGTTCCTGAAGGCTCTGGAGGAGCTGCAGAGAAGCTGTTTGCCACAAGCCATGTAGCTCCACAGAAAACACAAAAAATAAGTCAGTAAAACTGAACAATCTGGCTACATATCAAAACAGCGTGTGTGTTGTAGAAAACTGGGTGTATTCCACCGAAAACCTCAGTTCGAAGGCATGTGTGAACGCCAGGGGGACTGGAGACCGTTCCAAAAGCAGGAAACAGACTAGAGTGCAGGGAATTCTGGGTAAATACAACCTAACCAAACAGATTCTAATGCTACCAGGAGAAATGGCATGTTGTCTTTTGTCAGAGACAAAAGAGAAATCCTACAACCGCTAAAATCCCACGTGACTCCATTTTTGTTGACATTTTGTGAAGAATGAAATTGCGCTCAGTGTCGTCTTCAGTACATCTTAAGTTTTTTGCAGTCTGATAAAGTTGTGTCGTTATATCCAAAAGGTTTAAAAGTCCAATAAACCAAAAGAGTCAAATGAGTTCAATCTGTTAATAAAACTGGGCCCTGTATGATACGGGTGACCAAAATCAAAAACAGGAAAAACATCCTAAGTTTTACTAGTTGTTTATTTATTTTTGTTTATTTCAATTAAAGATCTATTAAATAATTGCTTCAAATTGGAGAACAGACCTAACCAATAAAACATGAAATTGTCAAAAGATTTGTTTTTAAGAAGATATTCCCAATCTTCTCTCATGATTAATTTTCATTTATTTTTTCTCATTTTGTGACCTCTACACTGTTCTGCGCTCCTACAGGTTGTTATATAGTCCTAACTTCTAACCACGGCAGATATTCCACCTGAATTACAACTGGCATACCACATTTGCAAACTGCGGTAAATAAATCCCAGCATTTGATTGCTGAACTTCAAAGTAGAATTGAAATGCAAACTTTGTACTCAGTGTATACTCGGTGTACTCAGTGTCCTGAGTGTACACCCAGTATACTGTAAAGCCTGGAGGCCACCAGGCTTTACTTGCCCCCCACTAGGCTAAACATTGTTTGCTTATTTTAAATAAAGTTTTTATGCACCAGTAACAGTGTCTGTAAAGACGAACTAAGCTAGGTTTATAGTTGACGGTTTGAACTGGGCATGACGGGGTGCGCACCAATCGCTCCGTCCTTAAACATGCCTCTTGACTTCAAACACCATTTCCAAATGATGATGCCTGCTTGTTCACCTCCGAATTCTTTTAACATTTAAGATTTTTTTTAATACAAAAACAAGGTGGGTCGCTGGTGGACTTCCCTAGCACCCCCGCCACTGAGCTTAACAGGTTTTCTGTAGGGTTGCCACCCATCCCGTAAAATACAGAATCATTCCGTATTTGGCTGATAAATGCTGCGTCCCGTATTGAACCGATACGGGACGCGAGTTCCATCTTAAGTCCAGTATGCTCTGGACTTAAGATGGATGTGTGCATGTATTCCATCTGTGTGCAAGATGGAATACATGCACACATGTTCATGACATACTTTGATTAAATTAATAAATATAATTCCAGTACTGAAAATTTTACTTTATACCAGGTGAGTCTCTCTTACGTGAGAATGTGAATCTGTACTGGGCTGATTCTGTGCCTTCAAATAATTTTAACAATGCTCCTGGAGAAGTTTCATAACTTATAAGTCTGAAACAGAAACAAGTCTGGAAAAAAACTGTGCTACTTTCAACAGAGAGATTCTTTTGATGCATCAAAGAGTGATGTCATCACTGCTGATGTCATTGTTACCATAGGAACTGAACATTCGAATGGTGCACTCACATCGTTTTGAGCGTCAGGCGAGTCTGGTTTACATTCAAAGTCTATGTGGAGTCTTGGGCGCCTTGGACTCACTTGATGCGTCAAACGCTCCAAACGGCTGCTAGACGCTCCAAATGCGCCACATCGGCGCTCGACTTGCCTCCACATAGACTTCGAATGTAAACCAGATGCACCTGACGGTCAAAATGTGTTTGGTGTGAATGCACTATTATATGTCCAGTGTCATATTATGTCCATCATATTAGGACCAAGATCTGGTCCTAATATGATCTAATATGACCCAAAGCAATGATGGACTCATTGCTTTGGGTCAGGGGTAGCGTTTAGAGGTAAGATGTGAATTAAGTTTTAGTTAATGTTGGGGTTAGGAATAAACTAGTATTAGTTAGGGTTAGGAAAAATGTGTGGGTTAGGCAAAATCGCAGCTACTAAAATGAAGGGAAATCAATGCAAAGTTCTAATATGTGTCGAAATAGTTTTGACAAAACCTGTATAGCATTTTGTTTTCTAAAGCATTCTATAAATAAACAATGATGATATAATGTTAGGTTGTATTTCCGCCAATTGCATAGCTGCAGTACACTAGTAGTCTAATGTGTTGACTGTGCAGAGACACATTCAACGCATTAGAACCAAAAGTCTGTCTTTTGGTTCTGATTGATTGTTTCTGGACAGCAGCAGAACCAGAGGACTTTTCACAGATTCTCTGTTTCATATTCTACTGTCAGACACTTTTAACAAATATTCATCCATCCATCATCTAACACATCCTTGCACACACACATTCACACCTAAGGACAATTTAGAGAGACCAATTCAATAATTAATTTTTGAGAAATTTTACTTGCTGCAGTTTTTATATAGGAAAATTTTAATAATGTTATGCTGTTTTGAACTCTGAAACTGATCTTGTGTTTCTCCATTGATTTTGGAGTTAGGAATTTTATTTGCCTGTGTCTGTTTTGATTTTCTAAATTTGTGTAAAGAATTTCCATAAAGCCCAGTGTTAGCAAAACCTGGGTTTGGATAGTTTGGCCCTAGGTTAGTTCCACCTGGGTCGGCGGAAAGGCCGAGCCGGGCATGGCTTGGTCCTCTTGCCAGCATTACGGACCTCCATGCAACCAGTGGAGGTTGGTCGCATGGAGGTCCAACTTACTTCAGACCTCCCTGGTTGGTTGAAGGTCTGTCTTTCCTGAGACCTCAGTGGTTTATTGAAGGACTGTCTTTTCTCTAACCTCCGTGGTATATTGAAGGTCAGTCTTTCCTCTAACCTCTGTGGTTGATTGAAGGTCAGCCTTTCTTCAGACCTCCCTGGTTGATTAGAGGTCTCTCTTTGCTTGCACTCCTCAGTTTGTAGGGATCCTTCTGTTTGCAGGGAGACCTCTGGTTGGGTGGAGACTCTAGGATGGTTATTTTCCAGAGCAAGTTTCAGCTTCACCTTCAGGTCTGCAACCTGACCATGCAGAGATTTCACTGTTTCCTCCTGTTCTTTGAATTTGGAAGCTTGCTCAGTGTGACTTTTGAGCTGATCCTCATATTTAAGTCTCACTCTGTATTCGTCAATCATTACTTCTATCAGATCTTTATTGCGGGTGGCGTATTTTTCAGCCTCCCTCCTGAAGTAATCCAGCTCTTCAAGAATTCTCTTGTTGTCTTCAAGAATGCTCTTGTTGTCTTCAAGAATGCTCTTGTAGTCTTCAAGAATGCTCTTGTCGGCTGTAACTTTTGAAGAGCAAGAAACCTTTGAGCCACCTGTAGTCTCTGCCACGTTTCTTCCATGTTCACGATTGACTTGCAGGTGGCGTTCTTTTTCTAACATTTTTTGCAGTTTTTGATTCTCCTTCTGCTGTGACTTAATTTCAGCCTGACATGCAATCCTTCGGTCTCTTTCCTCATGAAGTTCAAAAATCTTACTCTGCAGTTCTTTTTTAAGATCGTCTACCTGCTTTGTGAGATCAGTGATGTGCTGGCTTGAATCTTCCACGTCTTTCACAAAGGGGGTGATCTCGAAGCCAGCAGAGGGAGTTGTTTCCTGCTCGACTTCCAGTGATCTTGGACTCTCAAAGTCGCCGGAAGGACTTGGTTCCCCCTGAATCTCTGGTGATTCATCTTCCGGCTCAATGTCGTTGTCACTGTCATCGTCAAAACAAAGGATGGCGTCGTAGTCGACTTGGCTGTTGAGCTCCATCATCTCAATCCATGAAAGCTCAGCTGGAAAAGCTTCATGTTCACAAGTAATCTGTTGTTGCTTCATATCTATATCCTGGTAAATTCTTACTTCTCTGAAAGGCTTGTAATATCTGGAATCGATATCCCGCTAGTATTGACTAATTTCGAACGTGCTCTGAAGGGTGATCTGTCGCGATAGAACTGTGGAACAGGTCTGAGAAAACACTGTCTGTGAGCTACATTCAAGAGAGAGATTCCTTTGTGGTGTCATAGACTGATGACATCACTGCTGATGTCATTGATACCATTGGAACTGGACATTCTATTGCAGCCTGGCATAAAAAAACATTTTGCTAGACAATGCAAACATTGAGAAGTTTTAATTTTTATCATCAAACAATATGAAGCCCATCCTGTGAAATACAGAATCGTCCCGTATTTGGCTGACAAATGTTGCGTCTCGTATTGAACCAATGTGGGACGTGATTTGTTCCGTATTTCTATAAATATCCAATATAGTAGACATGCCAATCACACACATATCAACACTAAGTGTAACAATAATGACCAAAATAAAACACAGGAAATATTAAGGTAAGCTAAATTGTCGAGGCCGGAGATAAAGGACCGGAACGCTATGGTCCAACGCTGTGTCCTCCTAGAAATGGACACTACGCAGCCGCAGTGAGTTGCTGTCAACCCGCGTCTTTTACAATGTCCCCGACCCGATACGCCACCGTTCTTAAAAGTTAGAACTCTGGCAAAAATACAGAGGAGAGTGGAGAGACGCACTTTCCAGGCTGAACAATGTCTGATTCCAGGCTAAACAGGCAATTATTTAAAAAAATGCGTCCATCGTGGTGCAGTGTTCTGCTGTATAATGTGATTGTTATGAGCCAGAATGCATCAGGAGAGAAACACTGGAGACCCGTTAGCGTCTCTTTATCCGTCAATCATCTCCTGAGGCTGATACGGTACAGAACTTTTTTAATATTGATTCAGTTTCTTATTATGCTTTTAAAAGGCTAGTATGGTTTGATTATTTGCTTAGGATGTTGAGTTTGGATTATAATTTATTTAATATATGTAATATGAATGACAATTTAAAGAACAAATCATACTAATAGATTAACAGTACATACCTAAATATTTCCTATTTCAAAACGGTTTGTTAGGACTTTCTGTATGTTTTATTTAGAAATGTTGATACGTTTTATGAATAATTGTTCAGCGGTCATTTAATGTGTTATGTAACTATTATTTTATTAATATAGTTTACCAGTTTGGATAACTTGACTTCCTATCCATGAAAAAAAAAAACTTACCAACAATACACCAGACACAGATCTGCAGCCCATTGGCATTTTTGTTTGTCAAGGTTTTTGTTGGCTCTAGTGGGCCTTATTCAAAAGTAGTCTGACAGGAAAGAGGGGAAGACATGCAGCAAATGTCTGCAGAGCCGGGAATCGAACCCGCGACGGACTAAGGCCTCCATACGTGGGACGTGCTAAACCCCTGCGCCACCACAGCATGCCCACCATGGGCAGTTCTAGACGGGGGCTAACAGTGGAACTGAAGAAATTATAGTAAATAAATGTCTTTTCATATTCAGTGGTAGAGTTTTTTAACCTTCACAATTTTACTTTAACAATTGCCAGTAATAAAAAATGTTAATTCTTCACTTTTATCTGCTGTACGGAGATAGGAACACATTTTCCATTTACTAGATCAGAATCTGCAACCTGAATCTGGAGACACAAGTGGCTCTTTGGCTCAGAATATTAAATGATGAAATATATTGCTCTGCTTTTTTGTTTGTTTGTTTCATTCTGTTTTAAATGCTCTCCACGTTAAAAAAAACACAGACTACCCTGGCCCTCCTGGTATATTTGGTCTAGAACCAGCCTCCAAACCTAACTCCTTATTTGTATAAATATTTTGGTAATGCCATTTATAATACCAGAATATTCACATAATTTTTATATTTTGGGCTCTCTGAGGACACATTTTGGATATTAAATCAGGTGTTACGATCAATTACTTTAGCAGATTTTTACTAAATACATTTTACACCTACTTCATTAAAAGCTTAAGTAAATCTACTCAAGTACAAACGTGTTGAAGGCATGTTACTCTGATTGGAGTACAATTTTGGTGGGCGTCCCTTATTTTGATTTCTGAAAGGTGGCAACCCTAGTTTTCTGGAGGTAACCCTGCAATGCCTTAATAGATTACACAACTTTACAACCACTTGAAAATGGCCTGTGTTGATTTTTAGAAAATTTTAAGGACTTTTCCCATATTTGAGAACATAACTTGTTTAAACAAAACAGCGGTGTATTCATTTGGCACATGTGCATATCAACCCAACAGGGCCATGGTGGATATTTTTTGTACTGTTATGCCATTTTTGGTCTGAAGGTTGCTGGGAACGCTTCGAAACACACCATTTTAAATCAAGACCTTTTGAACTATGCAAGAAAAGAATGATCCAAAATGAAGTCAACATTCCTCCTATAAAACACCTGAGATGAAGCGAGGACAGAATGAGAGATGACACAAGAGTCTAGACAATCTAGAAAGAACAGGCAAGGTCTCAATCTGAACGAGATCGAAAGATTGTCACCAATCCACTACAGAGAAACAAATGACAAACAGTAGCAGAACAGTCAAATGTCCAGCCTGCATTATGCCAGGCGCAAGTTAATGGCTACAAAACACACGTGGTCCAGGTGCAACTCGGTTAGGAATGTTTATCCGAATATCCGTGAAAGTGGATTTACATATTTGAGATTCTAAACCTAATTTGGAACCTGTGTGGATCGTAGAAAGTCTACGCTAAAACATCTGTGAACAAGTATGTTGTAACTTCATTCCAATCTAGAGAAATAAAGGTTCCAATCCAGCTCTAAGTTAATGAGATTCGTAGCCACAATGAGAGTATTCCGTCACTGTATTTCACAATCTGCTGTCTTGAATATCACTCATAGCTAACTGAATCAACAGCTGAATGCTTCTCCGTGGTCACAGCAAGAAATGCTAATCAGCTTGTTCAGCTGCTCTGCTGAAAATCAAAGCCAACTTGTAGCTTGCTGGAAATCTACAGTAGAAAAAAAATAGCGGCTTGTAAAACTACATGGTACTTTGTCATGTTATGTTTTACGGCAAATTCTCTCTCATAACCTCTTTCATTTGCCCACTTTGACTTCATCTGCCTCTCAACACTGCAAGGGCAAGCTGACCTCCAGGTGTCATTAAATCTGATATTTACAGTGACATCTGAAACCCTTACATCATTAATTACTCCAAGGCTCGAGCTTCGCGTCGCAGTCACTGAACCCCTATTACTTCATATCAGATGCATCCGTGTGTTTATGGGTTGGCAGCTACGTCAGTGACATCTCTGGTACTGTCATCAGTAGGAGCTCACTTATGTCTAATGTGGTTATTATTCTCACAAGGCTCTGGTTAGGGAGCGCTAAGCTCTTAATCTGCAACTGTATCTGTAGTCGAAAAACACACAGTGGATGGCAAGCGGCCTGTGCGATTTTACAACCCAACATCTCTTCAATTCATTCTCGCGTCTTCGTTGTCCTGAAGGCATTGTGCAGACCCATTCGCACAGCCTCAGAAATTTACTGGATGCCAGAGAGCAGTTGGCGGAGCAGCTGATGGAGACGGCACGGCGTTTCGCTGCGCTATGGAGAGCTGTGTTATCCGTGTCAGTCACACACACCGCACCGCGGCCGGTCTCTCTCGCGCTGCGTGGGGAGCTATGTGGGCATACTTGTGCGCGTCTGTGTGTATATTCCAGTTGGTGACTAATGCAGGGGAAATCCAGATGAGTCAAAACTACCAGTGTCCGGTGAAGTGTCCAAGAGGCGACAATTTACAGCCTATGGACTAAACTGCCCAGCAACGTATTGTCTGTAACGTCCCCGGAAGCATGTCAAAGTGGCAGAAGGATGAACGGCGCTTTGCAAAAGCTTAAACTTTTAAGCATTTTGTAGACATAAATAATAAATGTTGTTGTATTCAATGATGATGACTTTGTGGTATTCTAAGATGTTCAATGACATTTGCACACTGAGCTGTTATTAAGCGAGGTATTCAACACCGTTGAACATGATATAGTACCGGAGCGACCGGAGAGCTGGGTGGGACCTTCTGGTACAGCACTGGACTGGTTTCAAGTTTTACCTAAAGATCAGAAACTTCTTAGTGTCAGTAGGTAACTTTACATCAGCGTTAACAAAAATCACAGGCGGGGTACCCCAAAGTTCAATATTGGGCCCAGTCTTACTTTATATCTACTGCACATGTTCCCGCTTGCAAATCACAAATAAAATGACTTGCTTTGTGACTTTTAAAATGGATCTACTTAACTACTTTCAGTTACTATCATTCAAAAAAAATAAAAATCTAACTTCAATCTCTGTACATGATGTCATAACAACACCTGGCTGATATTGCAACAATTTTTACATGGCATGCTGTTCTCTGTATTTGTTGTACTTTGTTCTATGATAAAATAAATAAAACAAATAGCAACTTAACATGATTAGGCAGATCATACACAGCTCTACGTTACAATGTCACCGGTTGACAAGAACCCATTCAGCGTTGATGCATAGAACAAATCAATGCATGGATGTAGCTTTCTTCAGTTGTTTTAGCTGAAGACGCTAAAGCTGTCAAAATTTCATTATATTCACATTTTTAAACATTGATCAAATGTTTTGCACTCTTGGTAAAAAAAAAACAAAACCCAAAAAACGTTAATAATAGCAACAGTGGAGGCTAAGATCTTCAATGACATTTGCACACTGCAGGTTGAAGAGCCCTGGTTAAGACAGAAAAAGTAGACTTATGTGTTATAATGGCCCAGTCAAAACCTAGATGTAGATATAATAAAGAATCTGTGGCAAGAGTTTGAAAATAATTATTTGCATCTAATTTCAGTATCCAGATTTACAAAGGTATTGGAGATATACATACGACAGGTGGTTCTATTGACAATGACACTTTTCAAATTTGCAAAAATAAATTTGAAAGTCATGCATAATTTTCCATCCATTTCATAATTAGGCTATGGACCACTTCATATCATTCAGCCACATTGTAAAGTTACACATTGGGTGAAAAGCTCAAGGGGTGTGAAGCTGCTAACTGTGGGAAAACCGATGGAAACATTTGAGGACAGAAAAACAAAAAGACATCAGTTCCTCTGTGACAACAAAAATTGATCAAAACATGTTTACACTTCAGCATAAAATCACTTCCTTGAGTGCAAAAAAAACTCTGTTCCATGAATCAGTCCCACACATCCATAACGGCGCTGAAGAAACAACCGTGAGATGGCATTAGTTTCCCTTTGCAACCAGTTAAACCAGTTTGCCTTACTGGGTCCCATGTCATAATACGTAGCTTCCCAGACAATTAGAGATTCTTTCCCACGATAAGGTTTGTCAAAGAAAAAAAAAAAAAACTTTTATTATTTTTTTTCTCTTTTCCCTCATGTGTGCCTTTTGTCACAGACGCTCAAAAACCATCTTGTTGTGACCTTGAGAAAATCAACGCAGCTCCAGGCTAAAGTGGCGACACGCCAAGCAGGAACGTCCCGTCGCCCGTCCAACCTCCTTCGGTTGGAAAACTGAATTGTTTGTTTGATCTTCATGACTAATAATTTGTCAAAAGCTAACTGATAAATTAATCTAAAAGAAATCCTTCGCTTTTGCACAATTCACCTTTAGCACAATACTCTAAAGATGTGTGTTGACCAACACAGCACCACAGCAGACTGTCTGTGCCACCTTGACCCCTTTGCGCTAAGCTCCAATTTTGCATTAAAACCGGTCATTATGAGCATCTATGCTGCAGGCTGCAGTGCTTGCATGGAAATTCAATATGTTCACACCAAACAGTCAGGTGAGTATACTGTGCTTTATCGTTGGCTAAATGAGTTGGCAGAGAAAACCTGCTTTGTGATCACACATCAGTCACACTCGGAGTGTACCTGCCGCTTTCACTTTCTGCCAGTTTTATGACAAGCAAGCGGAGCAGGAGAATCGCTACAACACAATACCCAACACCTGATTTGCGAGAACCCTGAGAGGAAGAGAGTTTGCCCTGCTCGTTAAAATGTTTGCCGGCTTGTGGTTGAGCAAATATCACCGTTTGGTTAGTCACATCCAGTCACGGTGACTCACTGTTTGCACACCAGCTAATATTTGTGTTTTCGCTGATAAAGATGATGGATTACAGAACAAAACCTACATCTACTGCCGTGTGTAACCCTTGAGTTACTGTCTTTAGATCATTGCTAGAGCCGCAACTGGGAACCCTTGTTTTTTCTTGACAGCTACTTGAAAAGGAGCTTTTCAAATTAACATCTAAACATTTTAATTGTTTTTTATTTATTTAAAATAAAATATTGAAGTCATATTGACCAAAGCAAGTAGCAAGTTTCAATTGTATAATTTTTCTGTATTTGTGTGATGTAATCTTTACCAAACACCAGGTGAGGAGGGAAGCCTCAGTTTGCACAGTCAGATTTAAAAATCACCAAAAAAAAAGAAAAATGCAGCTCCAACTTTAAAAAACTGTGTTAATATGTCGCAAGTAAGTGAATGAAGTTCATCAAACTTTATGTTTGTTTACCTGGAGAACTTCATAAACTTAATAAAGTAAGCTGGATAAACTTAATTTACTTACTTGTGACCAATTAAAGTAATTAAGTTTAAGCTGCATTCTGTTTTTTTCAGTGCAGTTTCACGCTTCACATTTGGTTAGGCAATTTTGAGTTTTCCACTAATAATCAAAGTATGTTTTTTTTTTTTACAACACTATTTATTTTTCACTATTTGCTTTTGCAAACTCCATGCAGAAAGCCTGGGATTCGAACCCAGAACCTTCTACCTGCCCAGCAGCTCAACGGTTCGTTCTACGACCTTCACAGAAAATCAATCTAAGCTGGTTGAGCAAGCGAACAGCTTCTTGAATAACTTTTACTTCTCTCCTTTAAAGAAAACGTATTTCCATGAATGTCTCCAACATTCGTTTTGTGCTTTAATTAACAAAAAAAAAAAAAAAACACTGTAGTTGTAACGTAGCTGCAACATGCTGTGTCAAGATGTTATGATCACAACCCAAAAGACATTCAAAAACATATTTTACCACTTTTACTGAATCAAAAGATTTGATGCTAGTTGCTGATCCCGTCTGTTAGAGGAAAGGGAGACTTTCTCCAACAGACTATTTAAAATGACAATCACATTGAACTGAATTATTCTGATTATAAATTGACTGAACACACATTACCTTGCAGAAGGTCCAGGGCCTTTCTGTGTGTTTTTCTTGTGCTTAAGAAGATTTTCTGCAGATACTTGCTCTCTACATCCAAAAACACAGATCTCAGCATAATTGAACTCCCTAAGATTGGCACTAATCACTCTTAGGACAGAGCAGATATACCAGAAGGAGTGCTGGACTTTATGTGATAGCAAAGTTTAAACTCTGATTTAATAATGACACCCAAGTCTGCAACAATGACTTCCGTCTGATCCGTGTGGAGGTGGAGGAAATTCAGACGTAATGTAGATCCACTGATAGTGATGGACTACAGCCGAGATGTAAAACAGAGAAACAGAGTTTTATATCAGTGTAGATACCGTAAGAGATGTTGAACGACTCCATAATCTGGCCAAAGAGCATCATGTAGACGTTGAATAAAAGCAGGCCGAAAACGTAAACTTGAGGAACTCCTAGTGTGTTTTTTCATTCCTTTATACAGTATTACATGCGTTTAATTTAAAACACACATTTAAGGCCGGTTGTTATTTATTTGTTGGTATTATGGGAACGTTGGGTTTGTCCAACAATAAAATGAAATTCTTCCCAGGGAAATTCTCTCTTCCTGTGTTCATCTACTCAAGGCTCTGCATTTGGTCTTTATTCTACTCAGACTATTTTTTTTTATTACTTTTTTTATTTATTTATTTATTTTTTTGCCTCAATTACAAATTCTTACTTTTTTCATTTTGAAAAATGATGTCAACTCTAGGTATAAAAATAGGAGCTTCGGAAAGGCAAAAGTATGACGACTGACCAAAAAAAGAAAAAGAAATAGGGAAGGGACAATGACTTTTTGTTTGTTGAAAAAGCAACTTTTTGAATTTCATTTTTGAAAGACTTTAAAAAAGGCTTTAAATCTGTACACATCATCATTATTGCTGAAAAGGATTATTACATTTTGAAGCAAAACCAAACTGAAGCAGACTTTTCAGTTCAGTTCTTGAATATAAAAAAAATATGAACAGCTACAAGACAAAAAATAAAACAAAAACATGGCCTGCAGTTCTTCCTCAGGCATAACCAAGATAAGCAGGAGGCCATAGCGGATCAGAGAGAGAGAGGGAGAAAAAAAAACAAAAAAAACCTACAAACCTGTGGATTAAAACCGTTTCAGTTCAGACGAGAACAACTGGACCGCTTTGCTTTTTTTTCCCAGGAGAGAGAATCCCTTCACCGGCCGGAGTAAACACAATCAAAGCTTTCCCTCCAACTGGTCCCAGATCTGAGAAGCAGATCAACCAGTGAACCACAAAGCATCAATCACGGCTAATCCAGCACTAAACCTGCCTTTTGATGTCAGTCAACATCCCTGATGGGGCAGAGCTGGCATCAGGTGCGGTGCTAATAATTTCCCGGTTTACAGCAGAGAGACAGAGAGAGAGAAAAGAGCCAAAACACAGAGCTGAAACAGAGAAGACCTAATTAAACCGACAACGATCTGATGGGAGATTTAATTAGTACACGGAAATAAATGTGCTCCTCAAATTACAGCTAAATGTTCATCCCTGGAAAACTATAACCGAGCCGTTATCACGAGATATAAAAAGATATATTTAACTCAAAACACTCGCTCTCACTCAAAAACGCTCCTCAGCCTTTCGCGTTATTTTGAGTCCGACAATTAATTAGGATTAGGAGATGATTGTCCTTTCACATGCGAGCAGGGCGTTAAATGAGGAAATTGTTCCAAGAGTCGGGAGCTTTTTGGGGGGCAAGGGTTAGAGGGGGGTTGATATTTTACACTGAAAGAGCAGGTGCTGCTGGGACCTGCTTCAGCACTTCTGCGCGGTAATGTAATATTCTTTCATATTCTGACTTTCAGAAATATAGTCCATGATGTAAAAGTTGTGGACCGGTGTTTAGCAACCACACTGCCGGTATCCCGGCAACAGGTTGACAAGTGTGATTGGTCTCCCTCTCAACCTATTAAAAAGCATGTATGTGTCGAACATAATGATGCTTGCACCGTCCGCATGTAATCCAAGCGAGGGGTTAGAGTGTCCTTTGCCACCGGATACGCTTTTAAAAATAAAACACGCTGTCGACGTACTGGGACGCTTGGATGAAAGTGGATATTTCAGAGGCATTTCTTCGAGTCTCAGATGAGTAGATGGATATAGTCCTGCTGTGGCATACCAACACCATCGGACAATCACACGTCCGACAAGCTGAACTGTTTGTGAAGTTTGGGGGGGAAATCTGTCATTCTGAGAAACTTGGACATCTTCTCTCGACTTTTTGGCCTCAACCCCCCCAAAAGGAGCATATGGCGCTGGCTTAGTTTCGTCTGTGCTGAACTCGCTGTCAAAATTCCTAATCATGAGTCACGCTCAATAAAACTCGCGGGGCCTCGACGTTCAACAATGACCTCGCTTTGCTTTCTGCTTTGGCTGCCATGAGGTCAGCCTGTGCGAAGCGGCGTGTAATCCTCTCTGCAAATTGACCGGCTTACAGAATTTTCACCGTATGAAAGCCGATCCGTAAAAAGCAGGAGGTAACGGGAAGGGAATGCGTGGAGAGTCAGGTAGGGCCGGCTTCCAGCCGGGCAACGTCACTTCATGCACTGTCGTACGCCTCCTGGTGTGAATTTTTGTGATTGTGCCTCTGCTAAGATGCAACGAACGGCATGGCCGACTCGGATGGTCGGTTGTGCTCCTCTGGTTTTATCCTTGGGGGATCCAGACGTGATACGTCCGGCTGCTGCCAGATCATGCCGGAGCAGCGGAACGCCTTCCCACCTCGGGATGCTGATGAGGATGATGGAGTATGGATTTGCAAATAGGTTTACGAGTGGCGTTTGTTCGGCCACGTTGTTGGTGTGGACCTCCAGCTTCACATCACACAACCTGTCCAGAGTCTGAGTCAGTGGTGGGCTGCCTGAGTGACACCTGGTTCTGTTCTGATGCCTCCAGATGGAAATGAACCCTTCTGGTTTGGTGAGCTCAGTACACAGGCTCCATCCAAATGATCACAGGATTTCTCAAACATGTACGAAAGAATCAAAGCAACACTCCCGGTATTTATTAGATGAGGGAATAACATTCTAGCATAATGTGAAGCTAATAAGATGCCTATTTTACATAGTACTTCTTCCTCAATAAGACCAATCCAGTTGTTCTCAATTCAACTACTGGAGCCAGACAAATATTGCAGCTAAAGCCTATTTTCCAAATAACTTAAAGTCGTACCTAAAGATCCACTTCTTCTTCTTTAAACCTGGCTATGGACTAAAACTTCTACAATCAATGGAGGGGGTTGAAGTCGACCCACCTATTCTGTCCCTATGATTCACACAAAGAACCTATAACTCATTCTGTAATGATTCATCAAATGATTCAAGACCTTTGATTTTTTAAATTCCTAAATGATCTGCCTCGAGGCCTGGTTGAATTACGCTTTGCTATTTAGCACACCGTGTTCCGACCGGATGACTGTTGTCATGTGTTGCGCAACGCTCTCACTCTGCTAATGGATGCTAAGTGCTACTAGCAGCTACGGAGGGAAACGCAGCTAAGTGTGCGCGTACTGCATAACGGAGTATCCACACTTAAACGGGAAACAGAGTTTAGAGCGCATAAAAAAAATAAAAAAGCCAAACAGCCCGAGACGCAAACGTTGTGTCCGATTCAAGCTAACTCTGCAGGCCTGAGCCTAAAGTAGACAGTGAAAGAAAACACGTGTCCATTTACTAAACCCTGACTCGAATATTTACGCACTCACTTATGTTATGTTTGGTATTTTGCTTTCATTGTCATTTTGTAGAAATCAGCTTTCACGTCCACAATAAGGGGGCTTATTGTGGAAGTGCAACGTTTTGTTGATCATGACTGATTTGGAAAAGAAAAAAAAATGGTTAAAACATTCAAGAGGGTGAATGTTGTTTTATTTATTTATTTTTTTTACATGCATTACAAAATGAGTCCATATTTCCATTTTTATAAAACTTGCAACCAGCTGATTTTATTGTAATATGATCCATAAAAAGCTCAACTTTGACTAATTGTCACCCTCCACTTGGCGGCTGCAGAGGTTTCACACCAGACATTTATTTTTGTATTATGCTTTTTATGACAAACGTCTTTGCTCAACATCAACTTGATGACAACATAAATATTTTGTTACCGTTTAGCTTGACGCCAAGTCTGTATTAAAACATTCTTCCTCTACGCAAACCTCTATTAAAAAAAAAAAAAACATTCTGAAAATTGTCCTTTAACACTTTAGAGTCACTCAATTCTCGCAACAGCGGTGACCCATTCAGCAGGGTGTGGCTCACTCATATGCTGTGTCACATGAGGTTTTCTTCTTAGTTGTATCATCTGCATTCACAGTTTGACATTGTCTCTGATGTCGCAAGACAGTTATGATTTATCAACTTCCTCAACAATATGCTCTATCTGTTGTTATGGATGTGAGTTCAGCTGCAGTCTGAGGCACCGGGACGGTTGTGCAACAATCACACACCTCCCTCCCTCACCTGACATAATGTGTTTGGAGCGATCCATCGCGATGCGTAACCAGCACCCTGAGGTCATGAAAAAAAACAAAAGAAACAAAAACTGTGGTCAGTTGACAACAAGGCACCGAGTTAGACAGTAGAGTAAATATGTCCAACTTACGTTTTCATTTACTTGGATGTTTCTAAATATATACCGGCACTCCCATCCTTCAGCTTCTTATACATTTTATTACAGATCTACAAAGAAATAGATGCTAGAATTTTTTTTCTTCTTGGAAACTCAAGGCAAAAACTGATTTTTGTTTTTATCACCACAAGCTCGTTAATCCAGAGTTTTACAACGTTTCGCAGTGATTGTTTAATATTTTCTGTTCAAGCTTCTATGGCAGCAATCACTGCCTCAAGTCTTCTTTGGTGCATTTTTACAACTTCGGCGCACCTGGTTTGGATGGGTATTTTTATTTTTTTTACCACTATTCTCTGCAGATCCTTTCATGCTCAGTCAGGTTGGATAGTCTGAGTTAGAAGTCAGTCAAGTTTAAGTCCTTCTAGAGCAGGGATGGTAAAGTGTGCCCCCCCCCCACAGCAGTTAAAGAACGACACAAGGTTGGCCCTCCAGCCCACAAGCTCAATTCTTCATGGGAAAGAAGAATTTAGGTACAAGCCAGAGAATTTCACTGTGACTTTATAGGAAATATGACCACAAGCATTCAGCGACATTCACTCAAAAGCAGATTTGCTTAAATGAAGAAAAAGCGACTGTTTTGCAATTTGTTTTGTTCAGACACAAGGTTTTGTTTTTTTCCTGGACAAAAGAAGGAAACATCCCTAAAATGTCAGAAAAACAGGATTTATTTTCATATCACTATTGCACAGCTTAGCATTGCTTAGCTTAATATTAAACAACAACAACAACAAAAAACACAACAATAAAAAAATGTAAAAACATTTTTTGTGGCCCTCCAGAACTTTCCACTTACTTGTGTTGGCCCTGGTGAAAAAGCGTTTTGACACATCTGTTCTAAAGAAAGCATTGAAGGAAACTAATTACTGCACTGTGAGCTTTTGATAAATAATTTTGCATTTTTCCCCCCCCCTAACAATGACTTTATTGAACTCTTGAACATTGTGCATAAAAAAGAAGATCCCTTACAATCTTCCCCGTACAGACAGAAGCCTCCAGTGAGACAGTCACGTATAGTTTGCACCAGAAGAAGGAGGAAGAAAAATAAATAAAGGGTGTTAAAACATCCAAAAATATATATATATAAATAAATAAAATATAAAATACTTTTGTCTGCGCTGTGATTGACTACCTGGTGCTTGTTCCTGTCCAGATGTGAAGCTTTGACTTCTATTTTTGGTTTCTTGCCAGACTCAAGTCTTTTAATGTTGTGTTTTGGCTTTTAATGTCTGTCGTAAAGGCCTGACTGAGTTCACCAACAATGGCCGACCTTCTGGATGGTTCGGGTTAGCGAGGGGATCTGGGTTCTGGTTCCCTTCTCTTACTCAGTTTGGCTTGGCCTTTAGGAAGGTTTGTGGACTTCAAGTTTTATTGATTTTTTTTGTGCTATTGTGATAACAATAAAAATCACAATAAAAACTATTGTGATTTCAGTCGTTGCTAATTTTGTAGGTACGGTAGCTGTGTGATTGTGACACATCCAAAAAAATGTGTCACAATTTTTTGTGACACATGACACAGCAGTCGTAGCCCCACAAACATAAATATTGTCCTTCAGAAACATTTCCATTAGTGTGACTCTTTAGGACGGCAGTCGCAGAAAGAAGTGGGATTATTATTCACAAAACTTCACACCGTAACCATGTGCAATCTTACTATCTGACATTTATTAATGTTCTCATTGAACAAACGGTGGAGAAAGTAGTAAAAACAGCAATTCTGATAAGAGACAGTTTAAGGGGGGTTTGAAACGTCAGTAATTGAAATTTATTGTGACAACAATAAGAAATTTATCACGATAAATGATAAACGATGTGATAAATACTCACCTCTCACTCTTCTTCCATTTCATAATAATGGAGAACAGGACACTGAAACGTCTCTGAGTTTGTGCTTTGACATGATTGCTGTTGGTAAATTTTATTTGATAATCTCTACCTGGGTTTCCTAGGAAACGGGTAACAAACCAGCATTTACAAGTCAAACGAGGAGCTGGAGTGCTGCTGACTTTTATTTGATTTCATTTTTTTTTGCTCAGTGCCACATAGTCCGTCTTTGCCAAGCAGGAAAAGAAGTCTGAAAAACAAATCTGAACTTCGCCACACGCAGTGGGCTAACCTGAAAAAGTAGCAGGACTGGTTTGTTCTGCCTCCGGGGAGCGAATGAGGACGGGGCGGGGGGGCATTTCACACCGATTCTACCCTCTTCACTCATCTCCAACAGTAGAGAGGCAGTTACCGCTCAGGCTACCTACTAACCGTTGGTCCCTTTTTCACAGACGGACCAGATTGTCTCCGAGCCCAGTTGGAGAAAAGCCCGGCTCGATGACAAACCTCTGAACTTTCACTCCTAAAGCAAACACGTCTCTGGGAAGGTAAGTGTCAACAAAGTCCTGTTCAGTGCTGTAAGAAACACATTGTTGGTGCTCTCATATTTGCAGTTGCTTTGTGTGTGTGTGTGTGTGGGAGAGAGAAGAGAAAAGAAGAGTGGAAGAAAAAGGGGATGAATATGTCATCAGTTGGATTTTCCATTAAAGTTAAAGAGGCCAGTTTGCTCCCAGTCAGTCCCGCCCCATCCCACCACGGCCCAACGGCGGTGCTGAGCGCCAAAACAATGTGCGCACACACACACAAACACACACACCCTAAAGGTATAATGAATAGAAACATAATCTCAAAATTCAAACAACGAATACCTTGTGACTTTTAATGAATGAAAGAATGACATCTTTATTTCTTCTTGGAGATTAAAGCGTCAAAATCTCAGCTGCCATTTGAGTTCAGATTCCATTGGTCACATTTCCCCCACAAACATTGGATGAAAGTTACATGTCAAACCATAAATAATTGTATAGATGCACAAACCTACACAATATATAAGGTGAAATCAAGTCAACCTGTTTCTGAGTATAAAGACCTTTAGCAGCATAAAACATGCATCCTAAAGTTGTTGAATATGAAAATAAATGTGACTCTTTTCTGTCTTAAGCCTTATAGTAAAATAATAATACTACACTATGCAATTTACAATAATTTCACTTATAAATTTTAGTTGTTTTTTTTTACATATGTTAAAATTACTATGTTGTGACAGTGTAACATAAGGGATAATTTGTGTGAAAAAACAGCTGCCAACCACTCTGGTGCTCAACCCTCCTACTTGCTCTATGCTAAGCTACACCTGGCTCACGAAAGCTAAGGCTAGTTAGCATGGCCACCGACGACGGCGGAGAAACGGTTTTCCTGTAACGGTAAGTTGTTTTTCCACCATCAGCACATTGAGGAGAATACAGAAGGTTGGTTTTGATTGACCCCACTAAGCCCCTCCTCTTGGCTCTGATTGGTTGTTTCTAACTGGGGGCGGTGCAGCTCTTCAGACTGCAGTAGCAGCTCAGGGTGGAGGTGGAGGAGCTCGATGCTTTCATAGATTATCCGTCTTCTGGTGAGAAGTTTTAATAAATATGGAAAAAGCATATTTTTGTAAAAGCTACATACTGCAAAAGCAGAACAGAAAGTTTCATTCATGACATGTAGGAATGTGTATGGAGGACTGATCCTGCCACATTTCTAAGTAAAGACAAATAAATAAATAACAAAATAATGTGCCAAACGTTGCAAACAAAATAATAATATAATAATAACAACAATTTAATTTTTCTTTTCCACACTTATTGTATTAATTCATTTTTTTATATCTGGTATTTAATACTTGTTTTTTCTTTTGTTGTTTACATTTTTAAGTATTATCTGATTTTCTCCTCTTTGCATTTTCTCACCTCTAATTTCTCCTTTGCTTGTTTATTTACAGATATCTTTTTTTTATCGCCATTTTCTTTTTTTTCTTCTCCTTCAGACTCTTTGCAAGACTTGAGGTGTAAAAAGGTGGAAGGGGGGAAGGGGAGCCTGGTGGGCGGAGAGTCAGAGTCAGATTCTCTTCTATTGGTCAACATCAAGATCCCAGCTCCTCTCACACGCAAAGCTAAGCTTTAATGAAATCTCCCTTTTTATTTCCCTTTGTTTGTTTATTTTAACTCTTAGCACACACCGTCTCCAAGCTGCCAATTTGCAACACTGCAATACCCATCCTGCACCAGGAGATGGCAGATTGTCAACAGGAACGACATCAAAATTCCAAAGAAGAAGGCAAAGCAGGAGAAACAATCGCAGCTCATGTTTCCTTTGACCTTTTCGGTCTTGAACTTCTTCAGCCTGTCTGTTTAAGACAGTCAGAAAAGAGCGAGGCATGTATAAAAAAACAAAAACATTTAAAATGCTTCATTGTTTTTTTATTTTTTATTTTTAGTGCAGAAAGTGATAATGACCATGTGGAAAATGGCCGTCTGTGTCACCGTCTTTAATGTCTTTGCAAGACAGTGCAAAGCTCAAAGCCAACTAAGCGTGTAAGTTTATTAAAGTAAAATAATAACAATATAACAATACTGCTACTACTTCTACCTCTGCTATTAGTAATAATCTGCTACTAATAATAAATTACTGTCAACGTCGCCCCGCCATTCAGGTTTTTTATTACTTTTGTTTCATCCTTCTGCTGATTTGTTGAAATTTCCTAGGAAGTAATCCAATACTGACTCTGATTGATGTTGCAACAACGTGACAGAGACACAATGCAGTCACCTTTTCTACTGTTGAGGGAAGGTGATGTTGGAGGTTTCACAGTAGTTCGGTTGTCTTTTTGCCATCTAATTTATAGAGCCTGGAAGCAAGAATTTGTCCCAAGTTTTCAACTTCACTGAACCCCGGTAATGATCTATTGCTCATTCTCCAACAGAATTATGGCTCAGAGCAAATAAGCATGCATGGTTTATTAAGCTGTGGGAATGTTTTTTAACAACCTCCATTTTTATTTTGCCCTCTGGCGTCCAATGAGCTCAGTACATACGGCTGGATCGTGTTTTTCTGTTGAAATCCATGGTGGTAACTTAAAAACAAAGAAACAAACGGGGGAAAGCCTGTGGTTGTTAAAAGCAAATGTTCCCGGTCTGTCCTTTAGCTGTCAGTCTGCAAAACCTTTAAGGCTAATTTTTAAGTAGTAACTTGGAGGGATGGATGAGAAATCGGATAGTGACAAGAATGGTCAGCTTTTCAGCTTGACTGGCTCTGAACAGACACCAGAGAGACAGAAACTTTAAAATCATTCAGTCTTTTGCCAGTTAGTGAACGGTAGAAGTGGGCGGATCGATCCACAATATCGATAATATCGATACTTCAAATCAGTATTGGATGGATTCTAGAGTAGTAAGAGTCAATACTTTAGATTCAGATTCGCTCTTCATATTTTAATTTATGTTTGTATTGCAGTTTTTCCAACTCTACCGCTAAAATAATTTTGTTTTGATGTGCTTTTAATGATACTGTTTTGCAATGTATTTAGGAAGTGCACACAAATCATGATAATATTAATTATTAAAGTATTTTGTGAATACCTATTAACTTTGCCCAAATTCTATCCTAGGTTTGAACAAAAATAATTCAAAGGGAAAAAAACCACAAAACACCTAAATATCAGAGGTTTGACGATTTAATCTAACTTGAAAAGTTTCGGTATCATTATTGGCTATACACACAGGTGATTTACCCGGATCAATACCAGAATATTGACCCCTTCCTAAAATAATGGCCCAAGTCAGCAGCTCTTTTTTTCCAAAAGATGTTTTAGGGGGAAAAAAATCACTTTTGGCAAAAGTTGGCCATTATTTTAGGAAGGAGACGATATGCAGAATCACACAGGACCCAACATAAATGCTAATAGCTTTCACTTGCAACCAAACTCCAGTATCCATGTCAACACCTAATGAAGTAATTTACAAATCAGGAAGGTTTTCAAAATCAAGTCAGAAAATGCCCGAAGGTGTAAAGAGTTATTTAAAAACCTAAACATATTTCGTACCACATTTGGACACATCTATGTGGTTCCATTAAAGCAGCAGATAACAGGAAGGCTCAATTAAGTTTTATCTTTTTGAGCTTCTCTCCTCCGTGCTACAGGACACGCCGGCTTCACAAATGTTGGCAACCTTTTTAGAAATCTCAGAGTTAAAGTAAGTATCCGAACTGAATACACATTGGTATAGCCATTGGTAACCCTAGCAATGCTAACTGCTATTATAAGACGGTGCAGACAGTTTAAAATGTCTACTCTGTTGTGACGGCTTTGAAATATTACGGTGACTCCTCTCTCACTCAGTCACTGTACGGTCACCCCTGCTTCTAATATTACTGATTAATGAAGGCTCATGTCATGGAGGATGGAAACAAATATTCTCAACACTGTTCTCCCGTTATAGCGCTAAACGAGAAATTCAGCTACGGTTGGTGTCAGCAGGTCCAACCAGAAATTACCACAAAAATAAAACAAAAAAAAAAACTGAGATTGGAGAAATTCTGATTGGTTCATCTCTAGTAGTTTGTAGCTATTTGGACATAGAAGCCACATAATTATGTAAAAATGTCAACAGTAGTTCTAAAATTAGCTTTGGCTTGAGGCAACGGTGTAGTTAGGGCATCCTCCATTGAAAGAATAGTTTCTCCAGACAAATAATGAGATCTAGAAAAGAACCAGCTGCAGTGATGAAAGTTACATTTCTCATTTTTACATAACGTCTTCCATTTACTCGAAAATAAATAAAAAAAAGCTTGTTGATAATGTCCGCTGTACGTTTTTACAGTTCCAATATTTAAAAGTTAACCGCAATAGGTTTCAATGCTGTTGCTACTCTCTAAGATTAAATGATCCAGAAAGTCGCTTAAACAGACGTAAAGCTTCGACGTCTGACCAAATTCTTGCTTGAGCACAATCAATCAAGTTAAGTGACCCAAAATACAATTTTGCTGACTTTTTTTTTTTCCCAGTGCAACGGAGGATGGGAAATAGATTACTGATAGGGTAATCTATTTCCCATCTGACAGATCGTCAGAGTGCCAAAATTACTGTAAGGTGATTCTAAAGCGGCCACATATTCCCACACACACACATGCACACAGGTGTCATCACACCTACTCCTTCCTCAGCATTAGTCACACAGAGTCAGCTCAAGAAGAAAAGGCCCACATCCATCAACAGGAGAGGCCTTTCTCAAACCCACGCTATCCCTCTTATCAAAACAATGTTAAAAGCCGTTGACTAGATTTCAGCGATGCCAGGAAGCTCACGCATGCTGCTGAAGTCATCCCGGGCCCGGTTCACGTCCCGTTGGAGTGACCGGGAGTGTCTGTGTCTGTCCGTGCGTGGGCCGCGATCAGAGCAGTGAGCACGGTGACCTGACAGCCGTGTTGATGGCACACTGCTTCTCATCGCTCGCTGAAGACTGCAGGAATGTAAACTCTGTCCGCGCTCTGACATCAATGCCGTCAGCCCAGTCTGCACTGAAAGAAATCCACTTTTGGACCTCCACTCGTGCAGTTGAGAGTACTTCGGTGTTTCTTTTGTGGAAATCGAAAATTAAGAGCCCAATGCTCGTTTGTCGTCTGAGGACGATTGTTCCTTGTTTTCGTACAGTGTCTGGTGATGGACTGATACGATGTAGGAAATAATGATGAAGTGGAGGAAAAAGGACCTGAAGGTGAAACTGAGACTTTTACCAAGCAGACATTTTTGTCTAAACATCTGTGGAATTATAAAACATTCTGTAACTGCGTTTCCATTACGAACGTGCGCAAAGCTCTGTCAATTGTTTCATTAAATGAGAAATGCAATTAAAATCACTTGTATAACACGCCGCGCCATCATCGTCCAACTACTTTCTGTTGTTGTCTTCATAGTTTGCACCAGTGGCAACATGCAGTTTTTGATCGTCACTTGAGTGATGTGGGAAAAAAAAGAAAAAAAAAAAGTGTTTCCATTGCAGTTTTACAAAATAAACAAATTTTGATACAGCCTCCTCAAACTGATGAGAGGAGGTTGCAAAATTACTAAATACAGAGATGCTATTAGCTTCTTTGTTATTTGCTAACCTGGTCAATGAACAATTAGCAAATCCCAATGTTTTCTGAAATTGAAATTCGGGACAAATGGTAGACACGGTAGGTTTGATGTCATTCTCACATACCAGTATGTTGGTGAAATGAAACGCCACAGAAATTTAAAATATGTCCATATTTTCCAAACAAATACAAACATTTCTCCTGAACTTGCCAAAAGCAGCCTGCGCAAAATTAGCAGCTGCGTTTCCGTTACAAGTGTCAATACTTCACAAGTGAAAAAAAACAACACAGTTTCACAATTGCAGTGTTTCCATTAGATAAAATACGCAATTAAAATCACACGTGAATAAGTTATTAGAAAACATGCCGCGCCGTCATCCTCCAACCACTTCCTGTATCCTTCTTCGTGGTTTGCACTAGTGGCAACAGCCAGGTGTTGATCATGTGACTCGTGTGACGTGAACAAAGCGCTTCCATTGCAGTTTTGCGAATTAAAACTATTTTGATCTGGCCAAAAAAGAAAAACACCATCTCATTCTAGTGCCAAACTTTTTATTGCAGACAGAGTTTTTTTTTCTAAATTGCCATGTTTCCATTATGCAAATTTATTTTCCACATGTCAATTAAGAGGTCAATGGAAACGCAGCTAGTGGTGCTTGTGCTGCCATTTTACAATTTATTTTAAGAACATAGATACATCAAATTAAAATAACTACAAGATAAATTGATGTATCAGGTGATGGTGTGTTTTGAACCTGATATTGGTTAAGTGGGTGACACCCAGTCCATCGCAGACACTCTCCAGAGACCTGAGCTCTTCTTCCATCTCTGCTTACCTGACCAGTAGGAAGGTGTCACAGTGCCACCAGCAGGCTCTGCAATAAAGGACAAACTCTCTGCTACCTCGCTTCTCTAGAGGACATTCCTCCCATGGGGCCGTCCAATGAGCCCTGAGAGCCCATACCCAGCTGTGAGTGAGTAAAACACAGGCTTCCTCCCATCAGTGTGTGTAAATTACAGCCCTGAGGCCTCAGTCCATGAGAGCCGTGACAAGCAAACACTGCAAAAACACAAAATCTTACCAAGGAGTTTTGGTCTACGTTCTAGTCCAAGTATCTTATTTCAAGTGTACTAATTTACAAGTGACTTCTCAGCAAGACATAGCAGCTTATTTTAGGTCCATTATTTCTTTATATTAATTTATATTGGTTCACTTCCTTCATTGAAAGTAAACCAATCAAGGTTTGGTTTACTTCCAAACCTTGATTTTGGTTTGGAAGTAAACCAAAATCACTTGGTAAAAGTGCTAGTTCTACTGGCAGATTATTTCATTTGTATTATGGGAACATTGCTTTTTAAAGGGACATAATCTGCCAGTGGAGCCAGAACGTTTTCATCAATATTAAGTCAAGTTTATTTATACAGCACATTTCAGGCAGTTCAAAGGGCTTTACAACATGAGAACGTAATAACATCATAAAGTGAAAACCAGTCACAGACATTGCTTTTTGTCAAGCGCCATAGTTAAAATCATCAATACACATCAAATATGTTGGTCAATATTGAATTTATTATGGTTCAAAAGCAACTCTAGATTTGATTTAAAGGAGCTCAGTGTTTCAGCTGTTGTACAGTTTTCTGGAGGTTTGTTCCAGAAACTCTGATATTAAGGAATTATTTACTTAATAACTACTTCTTGCTGAGCAGTTACCTGTAAGTTATTTCAAATGTACTGACATATTTACTCTGAGAAGTAAACCAAAACCACTTGGTAAGATTGTGTTTTCTGCAGAGAGAAATATTTACTGTGTGAAGCCCGTCCAGATAAAGAGGGGCAGGGGAACTCGGGCCATTCCGTCTCTGCTGAAGGTTGGCAACGGCAGACATCTGGTGAAACTGTAGCCCACAGCTGTTGCCAGCCTGACATCTCCTTGCCGTCACGATTACCTCCCGCCTCTGGGACACCTGCGCCCGACATGGCGGCCGTGTCGGGGGGCACATCCCAGGAGGTTGCTGGGTACACGGCGGTTCACGTCAGGAGCTTGTGCGGAGCCAACTTTTTGGGACGGAGGGGTGAAGGGGGGAGGCGAGCTCTTATGTCAGGGGTCAGGCTGGGGGGACGGTTAGAGCAGGGCCGTCTGTAACCGCAGCTCACGCTGACATCTTAACCTCACTCGTAAATTGCTCCACTTGCTAAGGAAACAGGGCCTTCAGGCGGCGAGGGGCTACCGGTTCAGACCGGTGTGGTTAGCATTCTTGGAGGATAATAATAATACTATTTTGACATGCTGCCCATGCGAGGCGTGTTTGCTCACTCATAAAAACTGAAAACAGTGAAGATTTCATAACAGGTCCGGAGAGTAGTGTCAAATAAATGGCTCTTTAAAGTCGTGACAAATCAGCGCCACCGCAAGATGGTGTAAAGCATTTGAGCTGCCATATTGCTGAAATACAAAGCTTTCAAATGTAAAAACACTTTATTGGTCTCAAAGAGAAATTGAATGTTGCTACAGGAGATCTTTCATCACCAAGTACAACAACTGTTTGAAGAGCCTGGAATAATTTGAGTTACAGTGACATTTAATGTCCATTGACCGTAAAATGGTGCAAACTGAAGTTAAGAAAATAAATTCGCTTCATAGAAACGGCAATTTTGAAAAAACAACTCACATTTTTACACTAGGAGGAGGTGGTTTATCACCATTTTCGAAATTGGTCAACTTTGCTAAACTGTAACGAAAACTGTTTTTTGTTTTTTTTGCATTAAACTTATGCAGTACTGGTAATTTTAATTGTGTTTATTTAACGGAAACACCGCAATATCAAAATTGTGTTGTTTTTTTTCCCACATTAGTGATATATCTGCAAAGGTTTGAACACATTTGTATTGGACACTGAGCTACAAAAGTACTTTTTGAACTGAATTGGATCGAGGAAAATGCAGGAAGGAAACTTCTTAGCAGCTGCAAAAGATCAAAAACGGGGCAATTTCAGTCTTTTAATGCCCAAACTTTAAAGCGCCTCACCCCATGTGACCTGCAAGATGTAAAACATAGTCATTTCATAACGTGTGCTCTTTCCACATTGGCCGGATGTGGAACACAGGCTCTCGTTTCCCTGTGTTGGTAAGCAGACGAATGTTAAACACTTTACTCCGAGCTCCAAACATGAACTCCCAACATTCATTAAAGTTAATGATAATCTCCGGTTAATCACAGCCTAGGTAGCGCAGATCAGACACTTTGTTTTCCATCGCAGCAATAAAATCCTATCCCAGGTGTCGGGTTGCAGGCAGCTATGATGTGCATGCGTATGAGCGGCTGAATGTGGGTTTGTGCGTACGTGTCTGCCGCTCAGGCCGGTCGCCCCTCGCTCCGTCTTCCACCGCCGCCTTTCCAGCAACTTGTCATCGGCGCTTAGTCCCCACCGCTGTTGACGGCCTGCCTGCCATCGGAGGGGGGCGTCCTAAAACAAGAGGCCGGATGACTGACAAGCCAACACAGATTGGGAGTCGTATTCGGTCTGAAATGCAAAATATGTCAGGGGACGCAGTCGTCACCGAGCCCCGCTTCATGCCGGCCTGGTGGTTTTCAGGAGCTGCAAGTACAGACTGGAAGAGAAGCTCAGAAGCCACACTTTCCCCCTGATGTTTATCAGAAAAGAAAAAAAAAAATCATTCCAGCACATTTAGAGATGGTTTATTTAAGTGATGATAACAGACGTGCAAGTCTGTGATTGAGCGACGATGTGAGGCACGTTTATATTCACTAAATGGAAACTGTAGGCGACCTAAAGAAACGCTTCTGTGAGCACAACCCAAGTTTTATTAAATATATCTAGACGTTACATTAAAACATTAGGGTGCAGTTAATCTACATGGAACAAAATAATTTGGCTAGTTAAAAAAAACCACTTGAAGCAGATGAGAAAGAGTTCACATATTTTATCTGTGACTGGCTTAGCTACAGGAAACTAAGGGTTACATCTTAGCTACTTAAGTCAACTATGATGCTTTTCTATTTTTTTTATATGTTAAAAAAAGAAAGTTGTCTTCCTAATACATTCATTCTAACCTAAAGTTATTTGAGGAAACTATGTAGCTCAGGGATGGCCAACATGTGACATAGAAGCTGTTTGTGGCTTTTGGACTAATTTTGTGCGACTCCTGCAGTAAATTCTGCGGCGTTAAATCAACACTATGCCGAGTCTATTTGGTCCTTATCAGAACTGGTGTCAATTTAACTCTTTTCAGAGTTATTTCCACAATAGTTTGAGTAGTTATAACTTTTTCAAGTGTTAAAACTACTCAGTTTCTTGTTGAAATAACTCTGGAAAGAGTTAAATTAACACCAGTTCTGATAAGGACCAAATAGACTCGGCATAGTGTTGATTTAACGCCGCAGAATTTAAGGATGGTACAGATTTGGCTGCAAATGGCGGTAATACAAACGGACACTTCTTAAAATGATTGTAATCTCATTTCGTTTATGGGAATAGGCGAAAACTAAAAACACTTTCTGCACCAACAAATTAACAAAAACAGTCCACTGAAGAAGTTGGGAAGCTCTCCACATACATAGGCAAATGTCTGAGACCCTTTTCGGACCTACCATGGTTTATTCTCTACTTTTCTTTTTTAATGAAAAGTATGTGTTTTTACAGATTTATTTCTGTAAGAACAGGAATAAATCTGTTTTTAATGGTGACTTGACTGGAGATTCACCATTAAATCACTTGGTATTTCTAAATTAGGGAAAAAAATGGCCTGAAAGTACCTTCATCTGCAAAAGGTTTGGACAATGATCAAGCTGTTTACATGTGTCGTATTTATTCGCCTAAGCATTTAGCTAAAATAAAGCTTTATTGCAGCTTTATTTTAGCTGCAATAAAACTAAAATTTAATCAGATTATTAGGAACTAGGTGCTTTAATTGGAAACAATATTACCCTGTAAGCATTCTGGGGCAAAAATCAATATTTATCAATACAAAATATCTAAAAAAAAACATAAAATAAAATAACACCTTTTAGAGGATGCCATTGTTTAAAATTAGTTACTCAATTACTTTGTCTTTGCCTTGCAATAGTACTCAGCAACCTTTTCACATTCCTTCACAGTTTACAAGGTTTTTTGTGAGGGACCAAAACAATGTAGTGTATATATTAGCAGGGAAAAAGACAAAAACACATGGATTTCAATTATATAATAAATCTGAAAAGTGTGGTGTGGATTTGTATTTAGTCGGTTTCACTCTGACACCTCTAAAGAAAAATACGTTGCAAGACAAAAATATTCCAAGAGGCAAGAAATGTAGGCGAGTATTTTTTCAAAAAGAATAATAAAAAAAAAATAAATAGACTTGTTGGAGTCAGATAAAGGTTATACTTTTATTTTTTTATTTTTTTTTAAACATCCTTCTCAGCTTTTGTTTTCCATGAAGTAAATCCAGGGTGTGTTCTGGGCTGTAACATTCTGCATAGTTGGGAGCGTTAGTGGATTTGACAGTTCTCCAAGCGTCCCATGGCTCCGAGTTCAACGAGCAAACTTCCAGACACAACAGTGACAGCTGGGAGAGGGATAAATAACAACAGTGTCTCTAGCTCCATTACAAGACAGCAATTCAGACAACAAGCCAGTAGTCTCCGCGCGCAAACACAAAACCTGCGTGGGCAGACGCACGCGCGCACGCGCGTTTCCTGCTCACACGTTCGCTCCTTCACACTTACTGCTTTCGCTGCTGCGAGGGCAACAGATGGAAAAACGAGCGAGGTGAGAAGACGGGGAAAGCGCCTCAGAAAATAGGAAGCGGCCGTTGGACTCGGCCCTTTAGCAACCGGCGCTCCTCTGACAGGTGTAACGTGTTTACCAAACAAACAAGCGACGAGGATGTCAGAGAAATGAAAATGGTGACCTGAGGTGGCTTGACCTGTGAAAAAGAAGCCCCGGTCTCCAGGCTGGCGTATCTATAAGGACGTTGGGAGGTATTTCAGAGAGATGAGAAGACTGCGTGCCACACCAGGATTGCGAGAGTGTCTCGCAGAATCTGTCTTGAGTTACTCGCCTCAAGCATCACAGGCAGCTCTGGTTGTTAGCCGAGGCCATCCGGGGTCGCGGGTCCTGATGGGCAGGTTTTGAGCCTCTCGCTTTCAGATTCCACTGCGGGGCAACGGGGGAACACGTCTCGCATCGCGTTCAAGGCAAAATAACCACTTGGACCTGTCGAGCCAGACATGAAGACTTCCGTTGGGAGGAAAGGCGGCTTTGACCTCCCAACAAAACCCATTAGAGCACGGCGTCTATCCAGGAGGCGGCTCCTTTAGCAGCTAATTTGTTGATCGGGTACTTAATGTTGTTTCCTCCAGGTCACGCTTCGGTAGATACGATGCAGGTTATTTACAAGAGACGAAACACCTGAAGGCACTTAGCAAGGAAAGCTGATGAAACCGATCCAGTCATGTAAATCAAGAGGCGTCTAAAATTACTCAAGTTATTGAGACTATTAAAGTTAGAATGTAACTTTTCATTCAGTCAAGAGGTTTGCTTCTTCATTTCTGAAATAATAAGAAATCTCTGTAAAAGTCAATATTACTTAAAGTCAGAAGAAACACATTGGTAAAATAAAAAAGATTCAATCTAAATCTGCTGGGTGCACAAATAATATTGGCCATATTTTTATGTTCAAAGCAATTCCTGGATAGAAAGGAAAGTTGGTGTACAAAAATAAACTTCAATCAGACAGGAACGCTTTACATGCCTGTTGGTAGTTTGTGTTCCACACAGGAAGATCATTGGTGGCGTACCGCCTCCTACTTCCCTTTCTGGTGCAAACAAAGCTTTGACCTAATTGGCGGCCCAATGAAAAAATGACGATGGTTTAAAGGTGAGATCTGATCGTTTCCCGCCAACATTTTGCACTTTTGCAGTTTTTGTTATTTCTCACCCAATTTCTTCCTAGTAAGAAATGGAGTCGTTTGTTGTTTCATTCTGACCAAGCGACAGTATTTTCATTTGGAGAAGCTTGAGTAAAATGTGGAAACTAGATTTCATTCGTGCCACATTTTACTCAAATTTCGTGCTCCAAATTGTGAATCAAATGGGAATGCATTTATAAATGTGACATAAAATTAAACAAGATTTGATCAAAATTAAATTCTACAAGAGAAGCCCATGTATCATCATAATTAATGAGAACTCCTCAAAGTCTACGGATGTGGAACTGCTGGTATTATTTATGAGAGCTAAATGGAAATTGAACTCTAATAGTTGTTTAGCTGTGGCGTTTCTGCCACTACCCGTTAGCGCCATTAGCTTCAGCTTAATGGAGGCGACTAATGTGACTCTTTAATGAATGAAGAACCCTGCTGCAGGTAAGATAATAACCGCTCGCACACTTTTCGCAGAACCTCACTTTGAAATGACAGTCACTGTTTAAGTTTTTGGAACTGCCAGAATTGAGCTGCATCATCATTACACTGGCCTGTTTTTCTTGTCATTTAATAACCACAAACTGCGAGTTAATTTCTTTGATGTTGTACTGGGTGGAGAAAAGAAAAAAAAAAACCATAAATGAAGCTAAGTACACATATTGTCTAGCCCAAGGCAACAGCCTACCTTTGCGGAAAGGAATGCAGTTGCACTGAACCTCATTTATCTTGGCCGGGTTGAACCAAGTGGAGCTTCATCCATACGTGGTTGAAAGCAGCAGCTCATTAAAAAGTGGTTTAATGTTTTATTTTCCAGATCTCTTAATAACTTTCAAAATTTCATTAAGTTCTTTCATTTAGCTTGTATTACTAATGAGTTTGTTTCAAACTCAGTATCTTACTGGTTAGAAATATGAGGATTTTCCCTACATTAAAGCTATGCCAACTGAAAACTTATTTGTTTGAACTTGACATTTTTAAGATCACCAAAATGAAATTTGTGGCCTATTTCAGATTTTTATTTTTTTTAATATTGATTTTTCATTTATTCACACTCGCTTTATCATCCTTTTCTGCTATGTATGACGTTGTGTCTGAGGTCACTTCGTGGTTTCCGTCCTGTCACTTTTATGTCTCGTCTCGGCCGCCAGTTCTCAACTGTCACGTAGATCTTAAAGAGCAAAGCGGAGCTCCAACTCAGTTGTTCTACCTGCGGGGCTAAACATAATGATGTAGAAAAAAAAAAGAAAGAAAAGAAAAAAGATCATGCGAGGACAAAGGGTAAGTCACTCTGTGTAACACACCCTCCTGTATCCTGCACGCACATCTGAACCGGTGCAAGTTCCCATTCATCCCTGACTGTGGCGTTAAAAGAAAGCAACGGCACACAGGCGAGGCCACATGCTTCGTCTCCCTCCTGCACTCACTGTAGAAAGATAAAGTCATGGTGATTGCAGAGTAAAACTTAAAGAAAAAAAAAAGAAAAAATGGTCAAAGCGGTTTCCATGGAAACAAAATAAAAGCGCACACTCCAGCACGGCTGTTGTCGGGTGAGAAACTTTGTGAGCATCCATTTATCTGCCCGCTAATCCTGTTTTCTGATCACCTTTCCCACCTTAAAGAGCAGGAGCATGAATGAGGCGCTTCGCTCCGGGCCACAGCCGCTCCGTCAGGGAGCAGAGACACGTCCTCGTTAACCCTTTCCGACCCTCGGGTCACGATGACGCGTCAAACCAAAGGGTGTCGAACCCGGCCTTGTAATTTACCTTGAAGAATTACAGCTGCACAGACTGCTGGGTAACTTCCTGCTTAACCTTGTCTTCTGATAGTCGGAACATTTTGGTTCATTTTCTGTTTTCTGGTCATCAGCGCGACTGCTGAGATAAACACACACAAGGAGATCATTGAAATAAAGGATCAGCTACGCTGATTGTAACAAAGTTTGGTAGGTGATGTGTTTTGGATCTCCAGGCCTGAATCTTCAGGGTCACATAAAGGTAGTTACAAAACTGGCCTTCTGTCGCCAGGACTAAAGGACAAATGTCTCCGCAAGATCTAACAAAGCTCATCCGTTCATTTATCTTTCGTTGCATTGATTACTGGAACAGTGTCCTCACAGGTTTGCCTAAAAACGTCAATCCTTCAGCTGCAGCTGATCCAAATCCTGCTGCTGGTGTTCTGACTAAAACTAGGAAGTGAGAGCACATCGCCCAGTTCTAAAGTCTTTATACTGGCTCCATGTAGCTCAGAAAATAGACTTTAAAATACTGATGTTGGTTTATAAATCTTTCAATATTTTAAATTGTTCCTTATACATTAAAGATCTGCTGTTGTCGTAGCAACCTTCCAGACCCCTCAGGTCTTCTGGTTCTGCTCTGCATCCCCAGAACCAGAACCAAACATGGAGAAGCAGCATTCAGCGTCTATGCACTACAAATCTGGAACAAACTTCCAGAAAACTGCAAAACAGCCGAAACACTGACTACCTTTAAAACCCACCTGTTTAGAGTTGCCTTTGATTCATAAAAACTGGAACTTTGATCAACATTTGATGTGTATCAGCTTAATGATTTTGATTTTAGGTCCAACAACTTTTTTCCTTTCTCTTTCAGTCTCCTGTTTGTCATTTCAGTTTTTAAAAAATACATAGTAGGAGTTTCACACGTAAAAAAAAACAACATTTTAAACAGCTGCCGTTCTCAACACCAGAATAAAATTCACCCAAGTTGATCACCTTGCAAAAACACTCGAGAACTACACCTGAGACTCTTCAGGGCTCAGTTGGCACAATGAAAATGTTCAGATTCATGACAGTTACGGTGAGACAGAACAAGTTCGGCTTGTTTGAAACAGTTGGCTGCAGGATTCATTTTCATCAGGAACAAGAGAGCAAGACTTAAAGGTACAACCAGATCAAACCACAACAGCTTCAGAGGGGTTTCCTTTGGGCAGATGAGACCAAGGAGTCAAATGTATCAGACCATAATTTCAGCAAAGAACAACTGTCTTTGTACGGAGGGGGAGGGGTGGTGATTGGGGCTTGTTTTCTAGCCACAGCCACTGGGTGTAGATTTATAGAGAAAAATATTTTGTCAAACTTTTCATTAAAAATCTTTTTTTCCTCCCGAATATGAACTACATAAAAATACATGACTGAAACCGTGATTGAGATTTTTGTCAACTAATGAAAACGAGATGAAATATTGGTAAAAATTCAGTCAGACTGTACTCACGTAGCCGCAGGGTGTCATCTTATAAATAGGGGAGCAACCTATTTATAATTCATATTACACCATGTTGTTTTAAACATGCCAAACCCATAGGGGGCAGTGTAGGGAAAAGCTATGTCAGCCTATCAAAATCCTTCAAAACAATCACAGCTTCCTGTTAGGAATGAAATAAGAAGCCAGGGCTCGTTTTTGTGGACAGAGACAGGTTAAAATACTTTTATGTGCTTTCTTTAAATATAAAATTAATAAAAATTAACTCAAGTCACTGTCAAGTGGGAATCGTGTCAAAGCAAGTATTGATGTTGGCAGCATTATGCCTCCGTACTGGGGGGGATAGCCGGTGTAAAACAGCTGACCCCCACGTATTAGAGCAGTTGGACTTGTAAAGAATAGGGGTGCACTGATTGCAGTTTTCAGGCCCATCACCAATTACTGATCTTTTAAAAAGCTTAACCTGCCGATTCCGGTTTTGGCCGATACCAATTTTGTTGTCTGAAATATTGCTCAATATAGCAAGAAAGTTGTTGAGATGGCAACAGTGGGGTCACTATTGTTGATTGTAAACATGCAGACATGACCCGGTGGGTCGGTCTGCCAGTCAAACCTTCCCCACCGGAGAGCAAAAGAGGACAGTGGTTGATTATTACACATTTGACAAGCTAGATAAGATCGGCTTCATATGTAAAAATTGGCCGATCTCTGATCTCCTAAAATTAAGAAAATCTGCACCAATAAATCGGTGCACCCCTAGTAAAGAACAAGTAAAATGTGTCGGAACAAATGTAAAATCCAGCATTTTTCCATTTCATACCCAAATAATAAAGGTCACATATGTGATGTCAGGATCACACAGATTGTAATGCGCTGACCTCTAAAAATCTCCATCTCTGGTGTAAAAACACAAACAAGAAGGATTCTCAAGTCTCCATTTTTTTAAATCAATACAATTTTTTTGTATTATCCAACAGAGTTTACATTTGTATTAAATTGAAAATTTTCCAGATATCCGGCTGTAAGAGGAAAGGTGGACCTCGAGTCTACAGGATGTTGTCGATTAACGTCTTATTTTCTAACCTTTTCAGAAAAAAGACAATATAAACAAGTTTTTGACATATCAATATGTGCTTATGCACGTCTGCTTCTGTTGCACCTGGATTTCTGCTCTATTTTAGTCAAATCTGTAGCTAATTTAGAAGACTAAATGCCAGAGGTGTGACCAAGTCACTGTGTTGCAAGTCTCAAGTAAGTCTCAAGTCTCTGTCCTCAAGTCCGAGCCAAGTCTCAAGTAAAGACAGGCAAAAGTCGAGTCAAGTCTCAAGTCAGGAACCTTTAATTTCAAGTCATTTCGAGTCGTTTTTATTTATTTTTTTATTTTTTTATAATGTGCAATTATACATAAAATTCAAATAATAGACCATTTGTTCTTTTTAAAATATGTATTTACAGTGGTGTGAAAAAGTGTTTGCCCCCTTCCTCATTTCCTGTTTTTTTGCATGTTTGTCACACTTAAGTGTTTCG